>APFE031064408.1:0-46726 GCA_000404065.3 Pinus taeda
GAAGTGTCAAAAAATGTAACATTTTAAAAAAAAATATCCACAATTAATACATTAGAAAATATGAAGTGACAAAAATAAGCCCTCTAAAAAGGGGTTGATGCTGCATCAACACGTTTCAAAATCAACATGAAAATTACTAACATTTAAAAACAAATATTTATATTTGATACATAAGAAAATTTAAAGTGTCAAAAACATGCTCCGAAAAAAAGTGTATTCTAAATCAACATTTTAAAAATCGGATGATTTTTTACCAACCTCAAAAAAACAGGTATCGTATTAGTGCCCGTTTCAAAGTTTACATTGTTCATTGGATATGTTCTGAAAACTAGTGGAATAGTGTGCAAGAACAATAGAGGAGAGTACTTCACAACCTCCATCGAGGGTCGTAAATCAAGTGGCTCATAGAAAGAGGACTTGTAAAGAATTTGAATTTAGTGCACAAAGTGGCGAGTATGAGATGGATAATATTATTTTGGATTTGGGATCAGACATAAATATCCTACCAAATAGTATTTGGGAAATGATGGGAAGGATGAAGTTGACGTGGTCCCTAATTCAACTTAAATTGGCCAATAAACATTGAATTTTTCCAATTAGCGAGTTGTCAGGAGTGCATGTGGACATCGATGGAGTGTCAAGCACAACCAATTTCAAGGTCATTGAAATTGTGGATGATATTGATCCATATAAAGCTCTTCTGGGAATCAATTAGGCCTTCTCTAACCAGGTAATTATCAACTTGAAAAGAAGAAAATTGTTTTTTGAGGGAGGAGATATTCAGGACATTACATCCTTCGACCTGTGGGAGGGGGATCACTATGTCGAACGGTGGTAAAGGGTGAGCTTAGTTGGGAAGACCTAGTTAATATTTATAATATTGCAGCCCAGAGAGATGATTATGTAAACCCAATAACTGATGGTGTGTTGAGCTAGCACAACATTGGGTCCCGTGCATCCAACTCAGAGGAGGCTTTGGAGAATTAGAATAATCGACTATAGGAGGTAAGTACTTGGCAATATGCCCACATTATGAGAATGGTATGTTGGATCGCGACTGAGGTGAATAATCCAGCTCATTTTGATGGATTATCTGAGACAAATATTTCTACGTGGGAGTGTGAAGAGAAGGTTCCTGATTTTCAAATAATTCCTCCATTAAACGTTGTACTACGTGCTACACTAGCCAAATGGTGGGCTGCAAACAAGGAGTGAGTTCCGAGGTGGCGACTATGTGAAGAGTTTTTAAAAATTAGTTTTGGGCCAAATAATGGGGTTCTTGGAAAAAAATACTCAGGAATGGAGTGCCTTAAAACTCATTCGAATTCGTGCATTGTCGTATGGATAAAAGCAAGGGTACCCTAGCAGGAATGGGTACACTGCCTCATTCATACATTGGATATTATTCCAACAAATTGGTATATTGAGTTAGAAGTGCTAAAAGGAACTCGATATTGGGATGAGATGGCGCAAAATTTCAAGGCAAACTTCAACTTTCAAGCAGATGAACCCACATTAGGAAAAACTCAAGATTTTTTGCAACGAAAGTCTTTTGCAAAGGGTGACCTAGTCCTAATCAAAGGCAAGCCATTGTGTGACACATCACCACACTTGTAGTACGTTCAAGATTTTTTAGAATGTTACAATGTAGCAGATAATGGGGGGATGGTGAGGATAATCCCCAAAATATCCATATTTCGGAAGTGGAAGGGAGGCGCATGATGGAAGGGTCATTCCTATAGTTTAAGGAATTTTCCCAACTGATAAAGACAAGGAAGGTTAATATTGAGAGAGATGAATGACTTAAGATGGTTTCCGTTAGAGATTACCAGGATGCTGTTAATGTTGAAAAGGTTACAAAATTTCTATGCGAATTGACAGGTAGCAATGGTGGAAAAATCAAGGGTATTAATGAAACCAAGTTTGAAGACGCAGAGAATAGGAGAATACCAAATAGCCTTACAATAATAGGATCAACTGAGGACCGTACCACCTTGCAAGAGGTGGGCTGAAGGTAGAGGTGGTAAAGGAAGGGAGGAAGAGGTAAACTATCCCTTGTGTACATATGTAAATATTGTAAATAAGTAGTAGTAAGGGTTAGAAGGAAGGGAAATTAACTATAGGTTGTTTAAGTAGGATTAAAAGAACCGGAATATGTTGGGGTGATGTTGAATCAGGCACAAATTTTATTTCAATGGATCGACCTACAAGATAAACTATGGTGAAGATGTAGTTCGACATGGGAGGCTAAGAGGCACTAATGCTAGTCATAATTGCATGAATAAGACTGCATCAAACTGATTCATCACATCTAGGAAATTTTCAGAGAAAGAGAAAATGATGGATGCAGATATTACCGAATCCCATCCAGTGGTAGAGAAATGTTGGTGAGCTATCAATCCACCCATGGATTATTAAGGCACGGTCATGCTATGATATGAGGGCCAAAGATGAGGTGAATGAATACTTGCATAGATTAATATTTACTAGGGAGATTCAGTGGCTCGTGTGAACCATCGTATCGGATGAACTTAGAGAGAGTGAAAATGGAACAAAGTGTGGATAACTGAGGAGATTCAAATGCACACTCCATCATAATCAAGAGAATGTACCAATAGTTTTGTTTATTTCAATGGATCGACCTGCAAGATAAAATATGGTGATGATGTAGTTTGACATGGGAGGCTAAGAGGCACTGATGATGGTTAGAATCGTGTGAATAAGACTACATCAAACTGATTCATCCCATATAGGCAATTTTCAGAGAAAGAAAAAATGATGGATGAAGATATTATGGAATCCCATTCAATGACAGAGAAAGGTCGACGAGCTATCAATCCACCCATGGATTATTAAGGCATGGTCATGCTATAATATGAGGGCCAAAGATGAGGTGAATGAAGACTTGAATATACTAAGAATTACTAGGGAGAGTCAGTGGTTCGTGTGAACCATCGTATTGGATGAACTTAGAGAGAGTGACCATGGAACAAAGTGTGGATAATTGAGGAGATTCAAATCCACACTCCATCATAATCAAGAGAATGTACCAACAATTTTGGTGAAGAAATAAGAAGTCAAAGTTGTTATAACTAATTACCTTAGGACCAAAGGAGAGTTGTAAGAAGTATTTAAGAGTGGAGTTGAGTGAAATTGGAAGACGATGAGGTTGGGAATCCTCTAAAACAGAGACGGAGGAATCATGTCAAGGTGAAGTTATAACGAAAATGTGGATAGAGGGATGGTGGAGGAGACCATCTTGAATAAAAAGGTTGAAAAGAGGATGTGGTTATGGAAGAAGAGGTTCAGGCTAGGGAACCAGGGCGATAAAAATAGGAATGGGAGGTATAGGTCCAAGGGAGCAGAAGAGATTCATCAATATGATTAGAAGGGGGAGGATCTCCAATACTCAAAAATATGGTTCACACCTGGAGACAAAGACACACCAGTGATTTTAACAAGGCACCATGAAAAAAAAGGACTTGCAACCTCTTGGATAAGGATGGAAATGCTATGGTCCACACCAGAAGGTCTATAGCAGAGAGGTGGGGATTTTCCTCGAGGCATGATGGTGGAAAAGTAAGAAACATGGGACAACGCCCATGAGTTAGCACAGGAATGTGGCTGAAGCCTGTGTAATGAAGGAAATAACCACCTTCAGGCTTTTCCCCACTATGCATGAAAAATAATGAGGTACCACTATAGGAAGGAGATACATGCCAGTGATAGACAACAAATTTAGCCTTGGAGTAGTAGTGGTAGCCAAGTCTTTTTATTTGATGGCACCACTACAGGGAGGGGGGCTGTGGCTAATCCCTCTTTAGTTTTTTTAAGAGCTACAAGGTGGCTAGATTCTATGTCTCATCTTGTGGCAACCATACTAAGCAAAGGAGATAACCTCAGTGATATTGGAGGTCCCAGATCCATGGGTATAGAAGCAATGAGTGGCTTGAGGATGAGTTGCAATTTTGTGTTGGGGGCCTGTTGGGACCCACAATTGTTTTTGAAATCTTTTGGTAAAAGAAAGATAACACAATAGGAATGAGGAGTGTGAAAAGTATGAGACAACGCGTAGCAGAGGGTTGGCACAGGGAGCATAGGTGAAACAGTGTTGGCACTAGGATCGGTGACATAGTAGAGGGCTAGTGCAGGGATATGAAGCGCAACATATGGCTGGTGCAAGGATTGGGGCATGGAGAAGATGAACGCTATGCAACAAGAAGAAGACAATGAAAAAAGGAATAAGGATATGCATGTAGAAGATAATGACAAGTAGGATCTTACAGATGGAGGAGCTAACCAAGGAGGTTATGGATACTTAGCGGATGTAGATATTTTGAGATTGGAAGCAACGGGAAAAGTGAAGCCGAGACTAAGAAAGAGATATTTTAGGAAAACTAAAGCAAGCATGGGACAACTTAGCCGGAATCATGAATATATCTCAATGGTCGAGGAATTAGCTAGGCCAAATGGGGGGGAAGTAGGAGACTTCGAGAAGGGATTCTTAGCATTATAGAAGGGCTAGTCCAAGATAGAGGGAGGGTTGGATGATGACCATTGGTGGGCTATTGGTTATATGATGAATTTTAGTGTTCTGTAAGTTGAGTCAGATTTGGTCTGTGTACTAAGGATTGGGTCAGTATAGTTGAAGACTAGAGTCTAGTCTACCGCTGATCATTAGTGTTATTGTAACTAATGTTAGTTTTGGAATATATTAAGGTTGTTATGGACATTCTTTTGTCATGTATTGTTGGTACCACAAGGAGATGTAGAGCCTTGTAATTTGATATGTATAACTCTAGATATCTATGCCATTTTTAGTTTATATATCTATCTATCTATCTATCTATCTATCTATCTATCTATCTATCTAATATATATATATATTATATTATATATTATATATATTATATATATATATATATATATATATATATATATATATATACATATATATAAGTTTGTGTTACCAAGATTACTATGCTTATCTTATGATTGTAGTTTGTAGTGAATAAGGTTTTTTTTTCTTCTTCAGTATAACTGTGTGAACATATTGATGGATGTTATGAAAATATTACGTTTTTTTATATGTTAAGCATGAATTTATCTATTTTCTATCATGGCTTACATTATCATTAAAGTTTCCTGGCTTTGATAGTTAGTTCCAATGCTTGTTTGGATATTATGCTTTGTCCTGGTCACTTATAACAATGATGCATTTCTATATGGTCTTGTAGTGTTGTGGCTATTGAGCTTGCTCAGGTAAGCACAAGTGTCGTTTTTATATTACTACTGGAAGTGTTGGTGAGTGTGACCTGTAAAGGGCAGTCGTATAATATTTTTGTGTCTGTCAGAGTGTTAAAGGCTCATCGAGTCTGGTCACACTACGCATTGTTATGTTAGGTATACATGGTAGTTAGAAAAACTGATGTCTAGCCTTACGCACAATGTGTAGTATAAACATGGTAGGTTAGTATGTATTGGCTAGGATTCACACATCAAAAATTCAAGACGATCTTGTCAGACTGCAGAAACTTGGTTCAGAAGCTTACCCATTAGCATCTTGGGTGGGACTTCACTCACTTTATGGGTGTCACTGAAAGGGACAATGCTATGTAGGTATTTGTTGGCCGCCATGTTACAAATACTCGGTCTGTCAGTATCTCATACACCAACATTCCCAAACATGAGTCCACATGCATCAAGGGGAACCACATATAGTTCTACTTAATCAATAAAATAAGAATTAGTAACAAATCTAATTTTTCACTATTTTTTTACCTTCAACTCTGCATGATTATTTACCTATCCAAATGGATATATGCTTGGATGATCACGAAATTCCAACCCCAACTTCTTGACCAACTCTAATGCAATGAGATTCACCTGCGATCCTGAGTCGAATAAAGAATCAATATTTGTCTTCTTGACCTGTATATTTACATGGAAGAGTTTGGATATTTCTCTCTCTTCTTGTTGTTGAAGGCTACTTAGATTCACCTCCTTCTGCACTGATGTATAGACAAGCTTCTCATCAATGTCCAAGATGCTTTCAACTTTGTTTCTCGAATTAGTGGCCATGAGATTCTTCTTCTTATTTTCTTTCTTTTCGTTCTTTGGTTAAGCTCTGGATGCAACTTCCAACACTTATCCTTTGTATGGATGTCAATGTTGCAGTGGTTGGAGTGGTTTCTAAGATCTTTGCATTGGTGTGTTGTGGATGTAATATTTTTATCTGTTCCCCCTTTTTGCTTCTTCTTCCCCTCCTAAGAAGCATCCTTTTCTCCCTCTAATTTCTTCCACTTGATTTCCCTTTCTCCAAGCCTATGTTCTCTAGGTATTATTCTTGTAAACAAGCTTCGTCCACTAATCTTGGCTTGAACAACATCACTTTCTTCTGGGGAGATACCTAACATTATGACCATCTTTCTAAACTCGGTGGTGTACTCATGCACACTACTCCCCTACTTTTACCTGAAGTAGTTCCATCAGATCCATTGGTGCTCTTTAGAGTGTCCACCTTAACCAACAACACATTTTTATATTCAACCATATCCCTTACAAAGTGATACTAAAGATCAATGTACTTTGTCTTTGAATGATAAGCAAGGTTCTTTTCCAAGAAAATTTCACTTTGGCTATCACAATCTATCCTTATAGCTCCCTATACCAACCCCATACTTGAACAAAATCTCTATAAACAAGCTTCTTCCTTTCTTATATGAGTGGTTGCCATATATTCAACCTCTGAAGTTGAAACTTCCACTACAAACTATCTCTTACTCATCCAACTGAATGGTCCTCCAAATAGGTAAAACACATACCTACTTGTAGATCTTCTCTGATCCAAATCTCCAGCCCAGTTTGCATCAAAAAAGCATGTATATCCAAAACTCTATCCAATATTTGTCTTCCTTAGTAGCACAAAACATAACCATTAGTGCCACTCAAATACCTAAAAACCCACTTCACTATTACTTAATGCTCCTTCCCTAGTTTTGACATAAACCTGCTCAATACTCCCAGTACATGTGCAATGTCTAGTCTTGTACAAACCATTGCATAAATAAAGTTATCAACTGCATTTTCATATGGAACACATGCCATGTCATCTTCCTCTTCCTGTGTCTTGGGACATTGTTCAGCATATAAATTTACAAGTACATGAATAGGAACCTTCACCAGTTTTCTACCCAACATATGAAAATTATGCAATATTTTCTCAACGTACTTCCTCTGGTTTGACTAGAGCTTCCTCTTTACCCTATCTCATTTAATTTCCATTCACAAAGTATAGTTTTCAACACCAATATCGTTCATGTTGAATTCTAGTTCTTCAATTCCTAGATTATTTCTTTGTCATTTCCAATCAGCAACATATAATCCACATACAAGACCAAATAAATAAAACAACCACCAATTAATTTAAAATAGATGTAGTGATCTACTTTTCTCCTTGTGAAGTTAAGCCCCTACATATATGTATCAAAATTTTGATACCATATCCTTGGTGACTACTTAACCCATACAAATACTTTTTTAACTTGCATACCATTTCTTTCTTACCCTTCACTGCAAAGCCTTCTTGTTGCTTCATGTATATATTTTTTTCCAAATCCATGTGAAGAAATTATGTCTCCAAATCCATCTATTCTACCTCAAAATCAAAAGAAACAACAATAGATAAAGTAATCTAATAGAATCTAACCTGGTAACATGAGAAAAAATATCACCAAAATCAATTCTCGGCACCTCAAAATAACCTTTTTTCTACCAACCGAGCTTTGTATTTATCCACCTTGCCCCTCGCATTCATTTCATTCTTAAACACCCATTTTCTGCCATTGGGTGTCCTTCCAGCCGAAAACCCCACCAAATCCCAAGCCTCATTTTTGTCCAAAGATGTCATTTGATCAACCATGGACTCTTTCCATATTTTTTCATCTTCTGAATCCACTGCCTCCTTGACAGTTATGGGATCATCATCAGTGATAGATAAAGAAAAATTTGAACAAAAAGCAAATAGAATATGCCTCTCTGGCTTCCTTCTCTCTCAATATTATCTTCTCAAAACGAGAGTGTGTGGCTCTTCCTCTTTTGATTCTTGTTCTTTTTTAGAGTTTGGTTCTTCCTCCTTCAGCTCAAACTCTATTTTCTCAGGTTAATTAGGTAGGAATTCATGTTTAATAACATCTTTCACCTCTCTAAACACCAAATCTCAATTGTACACAACTTTCTTTCTTTCTGGGTTACAAAGCTTATAAAATTTTAAACCATTTGTAGACCCAATAAAGATTCACGTTTCTGATTTACTATCCAACTTGGTTCTTTTCTCATTTATAACATGTACACATGCATCACAACCAAATACCCTCAGATGTGTAAGAGAATGTTTTACCAATCCATAATTCTTGTGGAGTCTTATCGTCCAACGCTAATGAAGGTGATGTATTAAATAGGTAACATGCAGTGTCCATTGCCTCTGCCCATAATTATTGTCCTAACTTGACACCATTGAGCATGCTTCTTGCCTTTTCCATCAAAATTCTCTTCATTATATTTACAACTCCATTTTTTTGAGGAGTGTATGGAGTAGTATTTTTTCATGCTATACCACACTTCTTTTTCCAATGGAAAAATCGTAATTTTTCATTGTGTGGAAAAATTACATGTAGTAGATGCCTAAGGCATATTCAAGCGCTGTTGGCCCACGACCATTTCAAAAAGATGTATCAGAAAATATAGATGGCCAAGCCATTTCCTATAGGATTGTTCAGTGTGATAAAGCCTGTCCATTTTCCTCGCTGAGGTATTCAACATGTTTGTCTACATATCATCAAAAAAAATATATATACATGGTTTTTTTAGAGGATAAACTAAGATAAAACAACAAAATGTATATATTTAGGGCCTTTCCACCCTATGGAACTCCTGATCTATATGTGGCCTGTGGTGATATTGATAGATGTCTGCTCCCATCTGTTCAGAGATCATTCACAATCCTCGGGATAGTAGCGTGCCCTCCTTGGAAATTCTATCAGCATCTTCATTATATTCCCTATATATATGATGACAAGAGACTGTGTTAAAAACCGCTTTTAAAATGTTGAATTCATCCAAAATATTTCAAAATGAAATAGCATGACATTGATTTTTATTGTTGAACCAGTTGATAATAATTTTTGAATCCCCATAGATCTAAATGGTAGAGAAATCATGAGATAGTGCAAAGTGGAGCAGATGTCTAAGGGTGATTAGATCGGATAATTGTTTGTTCCCTCCCCTAGTCCTATTTAGACCTTATAGAAGTGCTGATCAGAGATATATAAAATGAAACCCCCTCTGCATCCATGAGGTTGGTCTGCTCCATCGAAAAAATTTGTCAATCTGTCTGGGGGTAGAATTTCTATTAATGTGGGAGTTTTCAACTTCAGGGATGTCATGATAGGCTACCACTACCTTTGCAATGATAAGAGGCCATCGGGCAGTTGCATCATTGAAAATTATGTGATTTCGAGTGAGCCATATAGTCCAACAGAGGATGAGAGGAAGACATTTTTTCTTTGATCCCTGGTGTGCCACGTTCCAATTGTTCCATGCTTGTAGAATAGAGGGACCCTGCCATGTGTTCTGAATAGAGAGTTGCTAAGTTGTAGTTTGCCAAAATTGGGCGACTATCGGACAGAGAAAAAACAGATGCTCGTTAGTTTCAGAGTCTCGTTTGCATAATAGACACCAGATTGCGCCATGTATGGATCTGTGCAATAGGGCTTCGCTTGTGGGGGTTTTGTTGGTTAAGACAGTCCACATGAATAAGCGTGCTCACGGAGGAGTTTTCAGGTTCCAAATCTATTTCCACCATTCTTTTGAATGTTTAGGTTTGCGATACGAGAGAAGGTGGGTGTAGCCCAGCTTTGGAGTATATTTTCCACGCTCAGCTAGCATCCATACTAGTTCATTTGGATTGTCATTTATATGCACATGAGCTTTAGTCAATGCCATTAGATAAATTTCCTAGGACTGTTGCCATTGTATAGGAATTCCCACTTCAGGGGCTATCCTCCATTTCTGGCTGAAAACAGTATTGCGCTTATGATCAGCAATATGTGCAATCAGTGTGGTTTCTCTATGATGAAGATATTGAATCATTTTAGGTGGCAAATGATACCTGTTTCCCCCCCATCCATGGGTCAATATCAATGCGTACTGAGTTACCATTGTTTATGCACCATGCTAGTCTAGATCTGATGAAAGGCAAAGATTGTAGGATTGACTTCCATATTATAGATATGCCCAAACGAGGCCAGTCTGGTAGGCGAACCTAGTCCAATATTTGTTGCAGCCAGATGTATTTATGGTATGACACAGTGGTCCATAAATTCTATGAAGTGAGGAGGGTCCAGCTCATCTTGGCTGCAAGGGATTGTGCAAAAACAGATAGGTCTTTTAACCCCCACCCCCCCCCCCTCCATTTTTTTGGTAAAGCAATTTTCTTCCAGCTCACCCAAGCAAAAGTTTTTCCTTCTTTTTGTCCATTCCATAGATATTTGTAGCATATCTGTTGAATGTGTTCGAGTATTCATCGAGGAATCCAGGTGAGTGACATCCAGTATACAGGTGTGGCTTCCAGTACAGATTTTATAAGGACTAGGCGCCCTGCTCTTGATAGGAATTTGTGATTTCAATTTTTCAGTCTCTTCTCAATTTTAATCACAAACCAGATCCAGTTAGCAATTCGGTAGCTATGGGGTTTGATCCAGAAACCAAAGTATTTCGGGTCATCTGAGAGATTATGCAATTCATAATGGAAGAAATGGAGAGTTGTTCTGTCCTCCTGAGGGGAGGTGTGAGACAAAGTGATAGTAGATTTGGACTGATTTGTGACCATACCAGTGGCTTTTTCAAAGAGTGCAAGGATGTCATGGAAAGAGGTAGAATCTGTGATGCTGCCATCCAGGAAGATCATAACAACATCAACGAATAGGAGATGGGTGAGGTGGAAAAGTTCATTCATTTTCAGTCCTTTGAGTATGCCTTCCCTTTTTACAGTGCCAATGAGCCTATTGAGTCCCTCCATCACTATAAGGAACACAAGGGGAGAAAGGGGGCATCCTTGCCAAAGTCCTCATTCGGCATGGAAGAAGTGGGATGCAGAACCATTTATGAGTACACTAAAGGATGCCGAGTTTATGCAGCGCATGATCCATTCTATGAAAGTGAGTGAGAATCCTAGATGGATCAGGATCATCTTAATGAAGAGCCAGCTGACACGATCAAAAGCCTTTGCGAGATCAATCTTGAGGATAATTATTTTCATATTACTTGTTTTGATAGAGTGAATGTCTTCCTGGCAGTGCTTATGGCCTCATGGATCTATCGATTTTGAAGAAAGGCGAATTTCTCTGGAGAGATGTGATGGGAGAGTATAGGATAGAGCAGATTAACTATGATCTTTGAAATGATTTTGTATAGGGTGTTGCAGAGAGAGATTGGTCGAAAGTCATTGAAGGATGTAGGGAAGTCAAATTTTGGTATAAGAGAAATGCAGGTAGCATTGATAGCCTCATACATCTTTCCGGAGTTACTGCACTCTTCAACTACATTGAGAAGGTTAGTCCCAATGAGGTCAAAAAAGGCTAAGTACATTTCAATGGACCATCCATCTGGGCCAGGGTTTTTATCTTTGTTAAACCATTTTAATGTCCCTTCAAGTTCATCTCTGGTAACTGGTGTAGTTAGCTTAGCTGCCACATCTAGATCTACAAAGCTTGGGAAGTTCCCTGCTACTTGAATGACATTTGCAAGGTTTGAGGCTAGGGGATCCTTATATAGGTGTTTGAAGTGTGAGATACCCAACTGAGATAGCTGATTGAAAGTTTTTGCAATAGCTCCTCTTAGTTCTGCTATATACTCCAGCTTTTGGAAGGACCAAACATCATCTTGGCAATGTGTTTATACTCAGAATGCCAGATCGCAACAATCTTCTCTTCTTTTCCCTTTCATGCCCATTTATTCTCATAACCATGCTATTTCCATTTTCTTCCCTTTGCGATGCGATTTGGTCGCTATCGCACATAAATTTGTTGCACCCCTATGTTTTTGCTGCTGCGATATTGCGATGCGATCATATCGCATATTGCAAAACGCATCCGCACCCTGTTGCTTCTGTTATGCCCTGTCTCTTCTGCCGATTGCGATATTGCAATGCGATCCGATCGCAAATCGAAAATCGCACCCAAATGTTAAGACTTCGCCCTGTCTCCTCCGTTGATGCGATGTTGTGATGCGACCTCAGTGCTATCGCATATCGCACCTCTTGCAAATCAAATCTCCACCGTCCATTTCTTTAATCTAAAGGCTCATGTCCAAGCTGCACCTTTGTGCCTTCTCATTGCCTTCTGGCAGTATATCTTGATCGTCCATCCAATTCATGCGATGGCTAGTTTTCCTCCTTGGCCCTTCGTCCATATTTGATGCAAATTGTTGTGTTTCTTTTTGGCCAACTTTTGGGCGCGCGAAGAAGCAAGTTATGATCCAGCTACCTATGCGTTAAATTCTCAGCTACCGCAGTTAAAGAGAAGCATGGTCAAGGATGAGGAAGTCCTGCCTCGAGCAGCTGAATTCATTGGGCAGTTTGGGACATTTATTCATAAAACATTTCTCCTGTTCGAAGAGTACAAACAGAGCCATTTCGTTCCTTAAAATGTGCATATTGTGGCAGGGAGCCCATATCTAAATGTAAATGCGGTTGGTGATCCATTAAGACACTTCCACGCATAGGTTAATAGAGATATTTTTGTAAACAAGTTCTATATATACCTAGAGACATGATGTAATCAGTTTGATGGGTGTTAGATGAGTGCTAGTATGTTGTAAGTTTCAACTTCTGGAGACTGTAAATACTGTGAGACTTGCAGCGTCTGGTCTTCACTTCCAACTAATACAAGCTTCTTTTGCTGTCATTTGCTCACTTTTAACTTCTTCTATGTTCCAGGCTATGCCTGTTTTGCATTAATTCATGTTGCTGTGAATGTTTGGCATCAGAGGGGTTGTCATCCCCCCTCTGTGTTAGAAGCTAGCATGTTTCATTGAATTTGCTTATAGGTTTATGTTGTTTTAATACCAAAGAGCTATCATCTTGTCTGTGTATTAGATAATAGATTTACAGACCTTTAAAAATGGTTGCAACTGGCCATCACAGGGTCCTGTGCATCTGCTGGTGTGGTCAGTCTTCTCCATTATCACCTTTTCCTTAAACTGTGAGTAATTGGTGGTTAAAAGCCTTGTAGTTTGGGGCTGTTCACCCATGTCTGGGGTCAATCATAGTAGGAGTGGTTATCTGGCTTGAGTATGCAACATTTCTTTCATTCATCCACCATTTATCCAAGATTTTGTTGAGTTTGTAATGTTCCCAAGCATCACTGATATACAACCTAGGTGAGTTTCTTGGGGTGATAACATTAATTTGTGCCGTTGCTGGGGAGAGGAGATTGAAGCTCAGCTTCCCTGGGAGATGACACAGCTTCAAGCTTTGATGACAAACAAGGTTTGGACATATATTTGGTTGTAATCATCTGTCTGGCGACTCCACTGGAGGAAGGCCAACCTTTGGCGACTCCACATTGAAGTTCTGGCTTAGTTCGTGAGGCATACTCGAAGAAATCCTCATAAATCTCCAGCTGAATCATTGCCTAACCTTGAGAGGATTGTGAAAGTGAAAAAATCATTACAGAAAGGGGCATCAGGATAAGGTAAGCCTAAAAAATCTCAGTCATTTATGAAAGATAAAGTTGTAGCTGAAGAATTACAGTTTGAAAATTTAGAGCCCTGCATCGTTAATCATGAAATTACTTCAGATATTAATTCAACCCCTTGTATAGTTAGTTTCCCCTTGAATCTCAGTCCAAAGAAAGCTTCCCATACCGTCTATAACATCCCAGTATTCCCTACCATCCAATCCGCTAGTATTCGTCCACATAATCCAATTATGGTAGGACAGCAAGCACCTACGAGGATAGAAAGAATTGTAGCCGCTAGATACAGACCGTTGGTCTTGCCTGTCCCATTAAATCCGATGCCTGTGGGGGAATATAAAAAATATATGCCTAAATTCACTGGAACAAAGGGAGTAACAGTAGAAGAACACCTAGAAGTTTTTTACAGTTATGCTGATAATTTAGATATAAATGAAAATGATGTATGGATGAGAGTTTTTGTCCAGAGCCTTGAAGGAGAGGCTAGGAAGTGGTTTAGAGAATTGCCCCAGAGATCAATAACAGATATTGAGGCATTAGATGATGCATTTTTGAACCGATGGGGAGATAAAAAGGACTTGTTGATTATCATACTGAGTTTGGTAATCTGAAGAAGGAAAATGGGGAATCATTGCCTGATTTTAATAAAAGATTCAATCGTATGTATAGTAGAATACCAGTTGAGGTAAAGCCAACCCCCACCACTACCAAACTCACTTATGCCAATGCTTTTGACTTTGATTTCTACCTATTATTGAGAGAAAGAAGGTGTGCTACTTTAATAGACATGCAAGATGCAACATTAGAAGTAGAATCAAATATTTTGGCAGCAGAAAAACTAAAGAATCAAGCTAACAAAAGGAGATAGAGAAATTAGGCATCTACTTCTACATCATCTTCAGACCCCAAATTTGATAAAATGACTAAAATAATAGAGTCATTGGCTGCTAAGATATCTAAGCTGGAGGTGGAGCACAATTTAGGGAAAACAAGGCAGCAAAACACATTTTCTCCAAGAAATCAAGATCCATTCAGAAGAGCAAATGAGCCGTTACAAATGATACAGAGGGGTGAAGAATTAAAAGAGGATTAGAAAGTTAAAGTTCCCTTCCAAAATGTAGTCATGGAGGAAGAACAATTTGAAGAGGATGAGGATGAAATTCACTGCATGGAAGATAAAGGCAGCGCTGCATTTTTGACATTGGCCGAATATGAAGAATCATTGCTGCAAGAGCAAAACAGTCAGGAGTGGGACAGAGGGGTTGTTCTACAAGCTGGCAACCAATAGAGATATAATCTGAGGTCAAATGAAAGAATTGTCAAAAAAAATCCTGCACAAAAAGCTGATGTCCAAACAGAATCCCAGAATATCAAGCAGAGAAGACCAGCAACTGATCCAGCCATCCTCAAAGCTCTAGTTCAAGTGGTAAAAAGTTCTGATAAGCCATATTCCTCTTTCAGCTTTGAGTCATAGGTTAGAAATTGAAAATATCTGTGCCTCTGGTTGAGTTGATGAAGAGTGAATTATTTAGAAAGCCTATACTTGATGCCCTTGAGCTAGAAACCAAACAAACCTCCATTGACTCTGTCAATTTTCAAGATGACAAACCTGCCATTGTGCTCGGTTCCATGATTGAACCTGCTGATAATAATTCTCCATCCTTCTATGTTTCCCTGACCATTCATGACAAAATCCTCCACAATTTCCTGCTAGACACAGGGGCCAGCCAAAACCTAATACCTAGAGCTGTCATGGAAGAGTTAGGCCTTGATATCACCAGACCTTATCATGATCTATTCTCTTTTGATTCAAGGAAAGTGAAATGCCTGGGATTGATTAAGGACCTAGCCATTACCTTAACTCAGCTGCCCATGAAGAGCATGATGATGGATATCGTGGTAGCGGATGTGCCTCCCAAGTTTGGCATGCTGTTGTCCAGATGGTGGATTAAGAGACTAGGTGGGACATTACAAAATGATCTATCTTATGCAACTATCCCAGTTTTTGGAGGAGAAAGCAGGAGGCTGTACAGAGAAGCACAGTTGGCATTTATTATCAGTGATGAGAAGAATCCTACAAATCATCCCATATATGCAGTGGACATTGACTTTGGAGCATGTATTCTCCAAATAGAAGAATCTCAGAAGGTCGAAATGCAGCTCAAGGAACCGATTGTTTAGGCCAATAAAGAGCAAGGAAGTTAGGTCTGGGAGATGTTCTTCGATAGAGCATGCACCAGGGAAACTGTAGGAGCAGGGGTAGTGCTAGTATCTCCTCAACAAGAAATCATTCAGCTGTCTTTTAAGCTAGTTTTTCAAGTAACCAACAATATAGCAGAATATGAAGCAATGTTGTTGGGTCTTAATGCAGCAAAGGACAGAGGAATAAAGAATCTGAAGGTGTTTGGAGATGCTGATATGATAATCCAGCAAATAAATAAAACATTTCAAGCAAAGCACCCAAGGTTGAAAGCATACAGAGATGAGGTATGGAGAATCATAGATTCTTTTGATTTTTTCTGTATTTCATATATCCCTAGAGCCCAAAATTAGCTGGCTGACTCCCTTGCTATTTTTGCTAGTCTATTTATACCTCCAATGCCTCCCAAACTACTTTATCAATTTCAAATGAAGTACAAACCTTCCTTGCCTGACAATTTCCACCACTGGAAAGTTTTTAATGATGATAATGAGATTAATAGATTCCTTCAAGTCATTGATGAATTTTATGACATGAAAATTGACCAAGAGATTGATGCCTTGTTAGAAAACCCCCAGTCTTAGCTTAGAAATAAAATTGGTAAGGACAGCATAGTCCAGCTTCCTAATAACCATATTCCTAAGGGCCTAATTCCTCTTGAAAGATTGTTTGACCAGAATGACACGCCTTACAAAGCCGCCCAAAGAGAAGATCAATCTGGAGTTTGTAAGCATGATATAGGAAGTCCAGGTCAAGCTAGGTATGTGAATTTGTCCACTCATTTGTCAGCTGACCAAAGTTCTGAATACTGCAAATTAATGAAGCAATTTGCTGATGTGTTTGCCTGGGAATATAGTGATCTGAAAACGTATGATAAAAGCATAATTCAACACAAAATCCCTATGGAGAAAAATGAAATACCCTTCAAACAGAAACTAAGACCAATAAATCCCATGCTTCTTCCTTTAATTGAAAAAGAAATTAAAAAGTTGTTGGCTGCTAAGATTATAGTCCCTCTCAGATATTCAAAATGGGTAGCCAATTTGGTGGTTGTAAGGAAGAAGAGTGGGGAAATCAGACTCTGTGTTGATTTCAGAAATTTAAGTAATTGCTCCAAAAAAGACAACTATCCCCTGCCTAAGATGGAGCATTTATTGCAAAAGGTCTTAGGAGCCAAAGTTATGTCTTTCATAGATGGATTCTTAGGCTTTAATTAGATTGTTGTGCACCCAAATGACCAAGAAAAGACTGCATTTACCACTCCTTGGGGCACTTACATGTACGCCAAAATGCCATTTGGGTTGATGAATGCTGGAGCTACCTTTTAGAGAGCTATGGATATATCCTTTGTGGGGGAAAAGGACAAATTTATGCTTATCTATCTTGATGATATAACTGTTTATTCCAGCAGCCATCATGATCATTTACAGCATTTAAAAAAAAGTGTTTTTGAAGTGCAGGAGGTTTGGAATTTCAGTCAATCCCAAAAAATCTCAATTTGCTTTGGAAGAAGGCAAGATGTTAGGACATATAGTGTCTGCTGCAGGTGTCCAGATTGACCCAGAAAGATTCAAAGAAATCCAAGCTTTGACCATCCCCAGATCAAAGAAAGATATACAGTCTTTTCTGGGCAAAATTAATTTTGTCAGGAGGTTTATTCCGAATTTTGCAGAGCTGGTAAAGCACGTTACCTCCATGTTGAAGAAAGGAGCAGAGGTAAGATGGACCGAAATAGCAAGAAAATCATTTGATTCCATCAAGGAGGCTATAATGGAAGCTCCCACATTAATAATCCCTGACTACAGTAAGGAGTTTCATCTGTTTTCATTTGCCTCTGAAGACACCATTGCAGCTGTTCTATTGCAGCAGGATGAAGAAGGTTCAGAACATCCAATAGCATTTTTCAACAAGAATTTGAGGGAAGCTGAACTGAGATATGATATTATGGAAAAATAGGCATATGCTCTTATTAAATCTTTAAAAGCTTTTAGAGTTTATATCCTTCACTCGAAAATAATTGCATATGTGGCTTCCGCTGCAATTAAAGATGTCCTAACTCAGCCCGATGCTGACAGAAGGAGGGCAAAATGGATTGCTAAAATGATAGAATTTAATATAGAGCTGAAGCCCACCAAGCTGGTCAGAGGGCAAGATCTTGCCAAGTTATTAGCAGAAGAAAATTGCAGGTCTTTGGACATTGATTTCCAGTGCACAATTGCAGAAAATGATCAAGTAAAAGAAGAGGAAAACGCCGCTAAAAAAGAGAGAAAACAGTTAGTGGCCGAGAATATAACTTCATGTGATTGGTATGCCGAAATAACTAATTTCCGGTTGAAGCTAGAAATCCCTTCAGAATTAAGTGCAAGTCAAGCCAGAACTTTAAAACTTAGAGCAGCAAAGTATTGTATCATGGAAAGTCTGCTCTACTAGAGGGATCCATCTGGGATATTTTTAAGGTGTCTGGATAGAGAACAGTCAAAAGAAGTTATGCAATAATTTCATAACAACATGTGTGGAGGGCACCATTATTGGAAGAATATAGCCCACAAAATCTTGAGAGCTGGATATTATTGGCCCTCCTTATTTTCTGATGTATTTTCATTTGTTAAATCTTGTGACAAGTGCCAAAGATTCGAAGGAAAGCAGCAGTTGAAGTCCTTGCCCCTAAAACCCATACATGTAAAAGGACCTTTTCAGCAATGGGTCTTGGATTTCATTGGAGAAATCAATCCACATTCCAGTGGCTAGCACAGGTGGATATTAGTAGCCACTGATTACTTCACTAAGTGGATTGAAGCAATCCCTACAAGGAAGGCTGATCACAATGTGGTCATGAAGTTTTTAACAGAAAATATCTTCACCAGATTTGGATGTCCACATAAACTAATCATAGATAATGCTGCAGTCTTTAGGGCCAAGGAGTTGGTGGAAATGTGTGACTCAATGGGTATCGAATTAATTCATTCCACCTCATATTATCCCCAAGGAAATGGTCTAGCAGAATCTTCTAACAAAATCCTGATTAAGATAATTAAAAAGTTGTTAGAAGACAATAAAAAGAATTGGGATTCAAAGCTCAAGTACACACTGTGGGCTGACAGAGTGACCATCAAGAGATCCACAGGGAGTTCTCCATTCAAACTGGTATATGGCACTGAGGCTGTATTTCCAATTCAGCTTACTCTCCCTGTGGCAAAATTCCTTCAAACAGAGCAGGACGAAGATGAAGACATGGCAGGAAGAATCACTGATCTAACAGAGTTGCATCAGATTAGAGAACAGCTGGTTGAAAGGGCTGCAACGCATCAAAAAAATATCAAGGAAGCCTTTGACAAAAGGACAAAAACAGATAATTTTCAAATTGGTGACTTGGTCTTAAAATGGGATGCATTAAAGGAGAAGAAAGGAAATCATGGGAAATTTGATGCTTTCTGGACAGGCCCTTTCATCATTTCACAGGTTCAAGGAAACAACACCTTCATACTGAAGAGTATGGGAGGTGAAGCAGTTTTGATGGCCCAGTTAACGGGCGGTTTTTGAAAATATATGTGGTTTAAGGTCTTTGGCCTTAAAGGTTGTAAATAATTTGTTTTTATCAATTTTTGTACAGGCAAAGTAGACTCCATGCTTAATGGAACACTAGGAATTTTGGCTAATTTGTTTTCAGTTGGAAAGGCATTGCTCTGCAGGTTCTTGAGACCGCACAGGGAGGATCTCACCCCCAGAAGGAGCCAGTGTTAGTTCTGCTATATACTTCAATTTTTGGAAGGACCAAACATCAGCTTGGCCATGTGTTTATACTCAGAAGGGCAGATCACAACAATCTTCTCTTCTTTTCCCTTTCATGCTCATTTATTCTCATAACCATGCTATTTCCATTTTCTTTCATTTACGATGCGATTTGGTCGTTATCGCACATTGCACCCCTATGTTTTTTCCGTTGCGATATTGTGATGCGATCAGATCGTATATCGAAAAACGCATCCGCGCCATGTTGCTTCTGTTACACCCTGTGTCTTTTGCCGATTGCGATGCAATTCGATCGCAAATCGCAAATCGCACCCAAATGTTAAGACTTCGCCCTGTCACCTTCGTCAATGCGATGTTGCGATGCGACCTCAGTGCTATCACATATTGCACCTCTTGCAAATAAAATCTCCGCCGTCCATTTCTTTAATCTAACGGCTCATGTCCAAGTTGCACCTTTGTGCCTTCTCATTGCCTTCCGACAGTATATCTTGATCGTCCATCCAATTCATGTGATGGCTAGTTTTCCTCCTTGGCCCTTCGTCCATATTTGATACGAATTGTTGTGTTTCTTTTTGGCCAACTTTTGGGCGTGCGAAGAAGCAAGTTATGATCCAGCTACCTATGCATTAAATTCTCAGCTACCGTAGTTAAAGAGCAACATGGTCAAGGACGAGGAAGTCCAGCCTCGAGTAGCTGAATTCATTGGGCAGTCAGGGACATTTATTCATAAAACATTCCTCCTGTTCGAAGAGTACAAATAGAGCCATTTTGTTCATTAAAATGTATAGATTGTAGCAGGGAGCCCATATCTAAATGTAAATGTGGTCGGTGATCCATTAAGACACCTCCACGCATAGGTTAGTCGAGGTATTTTTGTAAACAAGTTCTATATATACCTAGAGACATGATGTAATCAGTTTGATGGGTATTAGATGAGTGCTAGTATGTTGTAAGTTTCAACTTCTAGAGACTGTAAATACTGTGAGACCTACAACGTCTGGTCTTCACTTCCAACTAATACAAGCTTCTTTTTTGTCATTTTCTCACTTTTCACTTCTTCTATGTTCCAGGCTGTGCCTATTTTACATTAATTCATGTTGCTGTGAATGTTTGGCATCAGAGGGGCTGTCATCCCGCCTCTGTGTTAGAAGCTAGCATGTTCCATTGAATTTGCTTACAGGTTTCTGTTGTTTTAATACTAGAGAGCTTTCATCCTGTCTGTGTATTAGATAATAGATTTACAGACCTTTAAAACTGGTTGGAGCTGGCCATCGCAGGGTCCTGTGCATCTGCTGGCGTGATCAGTCTTCTCCATTATCACCTTTTCCTCAAACTGTGAGTAATTGGTGTTTAAAAGCCTTGTAGTCCGGGGGTGTTCACCCATGTCTGGGGTCAATCATAGTAGGAGTGGTTATCTGGCTTGAGTATGCAACATTTCTTTCATTCATCCACCATTTATCCAACATTTTATTGAGTTTGTAATGTTCCTGAGCGTCACTGATATACAACCTAGGTGAGTTTCTTGGGGTGATAACACCTCCATCCGATGAGGGAATTTTCCAGATGGTATTGTAGGCTTTTCTCCCCTTAGAAAAATTCTAAAAGTAACTTGTGTTCTCATCCCCTGCTTTGAGCCAGAGTGCTCTAGTCTTGAGTCTCCAAGTTTCCTCTCTTTCCTTCAGAATTCTAGCCCTTTGATTTTCTAAATCAATCAGTTGTGACTTGGCTTCTGTGTTTAAGAAACCCCTACTTTTTTCATCCATAATTTGGACCAAGGATAATTCAACATAGGCGAGGGTATGCTCATCCCTTTGGGATTTTTCCTTTTCCTATTTGATAGTAAGTTTCTTGAGATGTAGAAGGTTATGATAGAACCCTTCAGCCTGGGTGAGACCTTGAGTGGGGGGGTTTTGTAGCCAGAAATCTGAGACCAGGTTGGAGTAGGAGGGGTCCTGAAGCCAAGATGAATTGAATTTGAAAGGGGCTTTGGGCTTAATAGGAGGGCCAAATATTTCTAGGTAGATGGGCAAGTGGTCAGAGATAACTCCGGATTCGACCCACTGCCTATAATGGGATAATCTCTGTATCATTGGGGTTTTGAGGATGAAACAGTCTAGTCTTCTAGCTAGTGCCACCTCACCAACTCTTCTATTCCTCCATGTGGGCAAGGGTCTATTCATGGGGATATTCTAGAGATAAGCTTGATCAAGCAGGTTTTCCATGGTATGAGAGAGCAGGTCAATATGTGAAGCTGAACCCTAGGACTCACTAAATCCAATAGAAAAATTTAAATCACCGCCCATAATGAGATTGTTAGATGAGGTAATAGAGAGGTTTAGGAGCCGATTCCAGAAAGCCTCCCACCCCTGATAAGGCCCATAAATATTCATGACATGGAGATCCATTACCAGCTCAGCAGAAAAGATGTTGATACCAATGAAACCCTTTCCTCCCTAGGTCGAAGTTAGGTTTATGGATCATGGATTGTACCCGAGATCCAATCCACCAGAATGCCTGACTGCATCTAGGGCAAGGAATTCCCATCTCGGGTTCAGAATCCTTAGAATACAGATAATGTGTTGAGCTTCACCGAGGGTTTCTTGAAGGAAAATAATGTCTACATGCTCGAAATCAAATAGCCTATGGAGGGCTAGCTTTTTGGGTGAGCTAGCCATACCCCTGCAATTAAATGATAGGCACTTCATGGGGTAACATGTCAAGGGTGTTCTTTGCTCTAAGAACCCGATCTAATGAATATTTCCTTCCCGAAACCACCTTAGCACTGGCCTGAAGTATAGCATGTGAGAGATAATATTTGCACCCACGTAGGGGTTTAATAGTCATGGAGGGGAGGGACAGGCCAAGACCAGAGTGCATTGAATGTGTACCCACAAAGGGAGGGCGGGATCGCAGGTTATAAGGTTGGGGGGGAACCAGGGGAGAAGGGGATGGGGAGGAGGATGCCTCTAGAGGTAGGGATGGGGAGGTAGTGGAATAAACCAAGTGATGGGAAAGAAGGGGGCATGGAATAGATGTAGGAGAGGTAGATCGATCCTATACAGATGCATTATGCTGATGATGTGCAGAAAATGCATAAGTAGAAGATAGAGCAGGGAGAGTGGAGAGAGAAATACCTGAAGTACGAGCTGCTTCAGCTGCTGCCCTAGCTCGAGTTAGAGGTGGAGATGGGTGTCGTGAGTAGCAGCTTGTAGATTGCTAGACTGGCTGAGCTGGGGTTGCCTTCCAAGACAGAGTGGGTGCTACTGATGGTTCCTTCTTGGGGGTGTCTGAGGTAGCCCTTCCATTGCCACCCTCTTTTTCCATAGTCGATTCTAGGGATTTTTGGACCTGTGGGAATTCCTTATACAGATGCCCGACCTTATGGCAACGACAACATCTGAATGGCACCCCCTCGTAATTGAGGATTTGAACCATAGTAAAAGTACACCATTGCAGAGTAATATTTTCCTCTAGGCCCTCCTGAGTATCCAGATGCACTAGAATGCAAGCTAGGGTACGATTCTTGGACTGTATTATGGATTTGTCATAATCCAGGAAGGTTCCAAAGGTATTCCCATTTCACACAAACACTTCTTCTGACCAGTACTAGAGAGGTAAACCTGGTAGCCATACCCATAAAGGTTTGACTCCTATCTTTTCTCTTTCCTGATCTAAGAGAGGGCTCCATCTTTTGAGTAGCACAAAAGCCATTTCGATATGCCAATATCATGCGAGTGCCATGTTTGTGTATTATTCAAGGGCAAAATGAAGCGCAAACCATCCTCGAGGGAGAATATGTACATTTAGAAGTTGTATGAATATCTGCCCCCAGATCTCTTCAACCCACAGCCCCAATTGCTCTGCCATGTAGGTTCTTCCATGAACCCTACCCACCAAGACTTTCCTTGCATTGTCTGCCACTTCACCCATGGTGATTCCTTCCCCGAATTTGATGGTATAGTCCTTGCCAGAGGCCTTGATGCACCTTGTTTTCCTTTTCCCTGTTCTTCGTGCAGTAGGGTGATCCAACAATGGATCCGAGGGGCTTTTTGCTTCAGGATGAGGCTGTTGCTCCGTCGATCTTACTCGAATTACCGAAGTGTCAAAAAAACCAGAAGGAGGAGTTGAGACCTGAGTCGCCATGCAACAGACGAGGGTGTCGTGGATCTTCTAAACCTTTACTGCTGCATCAGACTCGTTACCCTGATGAGAGGGGGGGTTTTTAGAGAAGCAATGATCTGCAGGGGGAGAGGGGTCGAAGAGAGGGGATGAGTAGGTAGCCAGAAGGGTTAGGGTTTCGGGAGATAGTGGTGGACAGTCTAGGGCAGGTGAGTCAATGGAGAGAGTCCCAATGTGAAGAGTGGAGGTCATAAGCCTAGATAAGGAGATATCCGGCGATGGGTTCGAGTAGGATGGCATTGAGGATGGAACGGGTGTCGATTTAGGGTTAGGGAGACAAAAAATAGGCTGCTCCGGGTAATGGTCCGATGAATAATCCATAGTGTCTAGCTCCATTCCTCCCATGTTGAGCCTAGGAACGGTAGGTTGTTACCGTCGACAGTTGGGAGCAGGTGCAGATGAGGGCAGTAGGTTGCAGACGTAGCCTCAGAGGTTTACGACGCCTGCGGATAACTGTAATCAGGGTTACGACTAGGGTAAGAATAGTGAGAGCTACAACATGCCATCAATCCTCCTCAATGGTCCCTTGCTATACCACACTTCTTACATAAATCTTCAAATTCTTTCTTGCCAAACTCTTGACCATTATTAGTCCTCAACACCTTAATATTCTTCTCTATCTAATTTTCCACCAGAGCCTTAAACTCTTTACACTTATCAAAGACTTCAGATTTCTTCCTGAGGAAATATATCCATGTAGTTTAGGAGTCATCTATAAATGATACATAGTACAAATACTTCCGCGGTGATGGAATTGTCATAGATCCAAACACATCACTGTGCACAAGCTCTAATATCCCTTTCGCCCTCTTGGCAGCAGAGGGGAAACTCACCCGATTCTACTTCCCATATACACAATGTTCACATAAATTAGAATCTAAAGAGAAATTAGACATACCATCTACCATACCATTACCATGTAGTATTTTAAGGCCCTTCTCTCCTATATGTCCAAGTATTTGATGCCACAACAAAATCTTTTCTCTAGAGACAACTAGATTTTCTGCTCCACTTTCAGGAACCACAAAACTGTTGCACCCATCAATAACATTTCTACATAGAATCTTGTACAAAGTTCCAATATGAACTCCTTGCATCGATACCAGTGCTCCTTGAACCATATTGCAGGTATCTTTCTCGAACATTGTTTTAACACCTACATCATCCATCTTGCTTACAAAAATCAGTTTATGGCCAATGCAGGAATATGTTGAACACCAAGAAGTGTTATAATCCTTCCACCTTGCAACTTCAACTTGACTTTTCCATGTCCTACAATTATGGCCTTCTTGACATCTCCTAGGAATATATCATCACCATCATATTTCTCGTACTCACATAACCACTCCCTATGGGTAATGAAGTGAAAGGATGCACCTGAGTCAATCAACCATGCCTCATGATCTACATGTGTAATTGAAGAAGAAGCCAAACACACATCCCCATATTCATATGAGGTATTTTTCTCCTTTGCATAAGGACATCATTAGATCCCTTTCCTTTCTTAAGAGATTCAGATGTATAGTCCTTTTTGTAGTTCCCTTATTTTCCTCATTTCCAACATACCTTTACATATTTTCTTGGAGATTTAGATGTCGATCTAGAATTAGATCTTTCACTTGAGGAATTTATTTTTTTTTGTTTTGTTCTAGGACCATCCTCTTAAGACAATGCATATCCATTCCGTCTCTTCATATTTTTTTGTCTCATCTCCTTCGACGACAAGGATGAGAATATTTCATCAAAATTCAAGGTAGTTATATTGCTACCTATGGCAACAACCAAAATATCCCACAAGTTTGGTAGAGAACACAATAAACCGATGCACATATCTTCATCTAACATTTTAAAATCACCATATAACAACTCGATTACAACATTATTAAAGGTGTTCATATGCGTTGTCACCAAGTCTCCATCCTTCATCCTCAGGTTATGCAACTTTTTTCGTAGGAACATTTTGTTCACCAAAGACTTATATCAATACAAAGTTCTTAACTTGTCCCACAAAGCTTTTTTCATAGCTTCCCCTAATATATTCAAGAATACTGAATCTGATAGACACAATCGTATTTCGCTCTTCACCTTCCGATCTAACTTCACCCATTCCTTTGGTAAAATTCTTGTTGGTGCCACACTTGATCTATAATAATCCACTGATCTCTATCTACCAACATCTCCTCCATCTTGAGCTTCCACAACTCAAAACTTTGTCCACTGAATTTCTCAATTTTTTTCTTTCCACTGTTCGCCATCTTCTTTCACCATAGGAATTGATCCTGCAGATCTACCACTGTAACAAGGTCTACCACAGTCCTGAGCAAAACGGCTTAGTAGCAAAGGTGTCCCCTTGAAGTCGAAATAAGTTTGATACTAAATGACGGTTTTAACTCTGCACATAAATTACCTACAAACAAATTCTTAAAACAAAAATATATATAATGGCGAGAACATAAAACAAATATACACAAATATTTTCCCCTCGATCCCAAAATTGGGAATACCATATTTATTTTTCATTATATTCCTTTCAATATTACAATACATATATATATATACATGTTGAAGCATTCATAAGCCCCAATCCACTAACCTTGGATTAGCACATAATCATAGTTCCCTTGACCGGATCAACAAATACAATGGGAAAAAACCATTATGCCCAAAAACCACACGTGAAAACCATGCACAAAACCATGGGTAGGAAAGCCCACCATCTTTGGGTTCGCCCACACCCCATGATGAGTGGAAAGAATATAACACACACCCAACATGTTCTTCCTTATGGAAATTGAAATATAATTCTAGTTGCTACAACTAGCAATTTAGCTTAGCTTCAAAGCGTCAATATTGCCTTGGTACGATGTAATATCTACCTTTTCTTCCATTTTGAATAAAGACTATGAATGATTCACGCCACTCAATCTGGGTTGTTCTTTTTTGGTTCATTTCTTTGATGGTTCTCTATTTCTTCTTGATATCCTAATATCCACTCTGACTTGTGCTATACGTTAGAACACCCATATTCTTCAAATATCCCAAGCTTATTTCTCAGGGCCATCATTAGGAGATTTATATTACAATTTATATCCTTGATTTGTTTTTCTAACCATGAAAACATCTCCTCCATAGTATCACAAGGGTTATTCATAGATTGATCAACCATGATTAGGGTATTACGAATTTTGGCCAATCCGATCTAAACCCTTGCAAATCTCCACAATATGCCCAAAGAAATCTCACTCTGTTACTAATATGACCCGTAAATCAGCATGAACATTCCACTAGATAGTTCATCGATGTGATAAAATTATACTTAAATCCAAAATACATTATTACAATTTTATTTCTCTCCATATTTATAGATTTGTATATTATTGTTAATAGTGTATCCATGCGAATTAAAATTATGCATAAAATAATGTACAATGAAAAATCTCACCCACAATTTTGACACAAGATATGACTTGGGAAACCCTTTTGGGAGAAAAACTCAACTGGAAGGTGCAGATGCTCTACTCTCTTTCTCTCAATAGAAAATGTATGTGAGTAAAAAGAAGTATGAGTTGTGTCTTGTGGGATACTTCAGTGCATATATCTTATTTGTGTGCTTTGTCTCCTATCCCTTTTGACCATTTTTTCTCAACTATGGAACAACTGCACTCAAAAGAATGGAACTCCTTTTCCTCCTAGTGGCCTAGTTATATCACAACCCGATAGCCTACTAGTGGTTAGGTTTGACTACCTCAACTCTTAAATTTATTTAAAATAGAGAGTCTTTTATAGTATTCTTCATCGTAATCACATGGCTAGACCATTTTTCATGAATAATGGGGGCTGACGTGGTATCCTCTTGAATTATGGTGGTGAAAACAGGAAGGTCAACTTTTGAGTGGCATAACTTTCGAATATAGACTCTAATTGATGTGATTATCACATCATTGGAAAGATACTTGCATTTAAAATAGGAAAAAAAATTGTGACACTAAAGTGACTAAGTTCTGCCCCAAAAAAAGTCATTTGATGCTTCAAAATACTCCTAGAAGGTTTCAGACCCCGTTTTTCCAAACTAGGTCCCGCCGGTAAAAATAGTCCTGTGAGATGATTCCTCCACTTTTTCCACTTTGAAAGCATCAAGATGGATGAAAAACAATGTAATGATCCAATCCAAATCATAATATCATTTGGTACAGTATTTTTGAGAAACAACCTTCGCTACCGAATGATCCTTATGCCTTTCACTAATAACTTTAGATGTGAACTTCGACTCGTGGACCCATCGACATTTCACTACATTATCTTTTGTGGTTGGGGAAATAAGTCCTATGTTTTATTCTTCATCAAGTATTGATAATCATCAATCACAACATTCTCCCATCCAGGTCAACCATGTGCATCTAAATATGTATTAGGATCATGTGCCTCTATCATGTGCATCATTAAAATAATAATACCACATTATTTGTAATTTATAGTCTTTCTTGAGTCATTTACATATCCTACATACACACCTATATCTTTAATTGTCTTGGGCACCCATATGGGAAGAAAACTATCCCTTGTTGAAGGAGTTCCTCTACCAAATTCGCCATTATTGGACTCAATAGGGGTTCTAAAGCTTGTAGTTGACTCTATCGTGGAAGGTCAATTGCAAGTTGGTTCTAGTACGAGACTTGATTGTCTAGTTGATGGTCCTTTGTATTACAATAGCCAATCAATCCAACTTTTTACAAAATCCCTAGTGGAACACTTTCTAAAAGGATAGAAGAGAAAATCTGGTTAGTAATACATAAGGTCTTCTTATAAAATATGACCTCTCTTGCCAATGACTTCTTATTTAACTGGAACAAACAACCTATAAGCCTTCTATGTTTTAGAGTATCCAATCATAATACAAGAATCACTCTTTTCTTCCAACTTCTCTCTCTCACAATTTAGAAAGTCATCCCATACTATACATCCAAAGGTTCTAAGATGTCTGACTAGGGCCTTTCTCCCACTCCATTTCTTGTGATGAGTTATGTCTCATATTGGTTTTATGATTATCAAGTTTACAATATAGTTTGAGTAGTTGAAACATTTTTGCCAAAATCTGGTTGACATACTTTTGGATTGAAGAGAATAATTTCATTTTGATCAAGCTTTGATTCTCTCTCAACAATGTCATTCTATTGAAATCAATAACATACTGATCTCTACCAAGAGATACCATTTTTTGACAAGTTATTTTTAAAGGTATTGCCCACATATTCTAGTCCTACATTGTCTAAAATTAAACATATCATAAGTTTGGCCACATTTTATTTTTTGTCAATGCCCTAAATTCCTTGAAATTTTCAAATACAAGAATATTATTCTTCACGATATATACCCAAGTATATATGGAAAAGTCATCAATGAAATTTAAAACATACCATGGACTTGGTAGTGTGGTTTTTTTAGTAAACAAAGGTTAGTGTGGATTAGTTACAACTCAATGTTTTCTCTCCATGCCTTCAATGTTTCAAATGAATCACAATGATGCTTTCCAAGCACACACACTTCACATATGCCATAAGGGGGATCAACCCTAAGAAGTTAAATAACCATGTCATGCTTTACCATTAACTTCATACTTTTTAATTTAGATGTACGAGTATTTCATATCAAAAATTCTCCAATCATTGATCTTTGCTATAAGTGCAAAAAAACTTCGATATTTTATGGGGAAATGATAAAACTTATACATGTTTTTCCTTCATATGAAGAATACACTTAGAAACCAAAAAAGTTATTGTTCATATCTTTCACAATAACCTAATCTAGGGAAAATTCTACCTTGTTGCCAGTATCAATTAGTCGAGGAATGGACACAAAATTAACACCCAAACTTGGTACATGAGAAACATCAATGATCACACTATTATGAAATTTAATTTTACCGAACTAGTAATAGTAAGAGCATAACCATCATCACTAAAGATCTCATTTTGTGTAGTATTTACTCAATGGAGGAAAAAAGAGAAGCATCTTTAGCCATATGATTGGTACAACCAATTTCTACTATCCACTAACTTTTAGGAGTGTGAGTATGCAACCCTTGAGAAACACTTATTTCATTCATGTGATAGAGGCACATGATCCTAATACATATTTCAATCATTAAGAAGATTAATTATATAATTTCAAATTCAAAATAAGACATGTCAAAGAAATGGGGCTAAAAGATAGGAACCTCGGCCATTAGAGTTATTACCCACCAAAATGGGTAACCCCCTATGAGAAAAAAATTCTCTTATTCTGGATAGCCATCCAATCGAAAAAACTACAAATTAGCTTGATTATGATGATATGCTAACTACTCCATCATCTACATCAGTCACTCCATCTCTTATCATCTGACATTCCTCTTAGATGAAGATTGGATACCACTCAGTAAGTACTTTGATAGTTTTGTAATTAAGTGCTTTTAATTTAAGTTTTGGGAATTTGGTATGGATAAATGGGTGATATGGATGATTGAATGATCTTGAATATAAATTTGTTCTCTCACCTTACCAAGGGGGTTAATTTTTAGACTTAGTTCAGTGGGACCTCCCTTAAGGCCTTAAGGTTATAAGATGGGCACTATTTGGAAGTCCTGAATTGAAATAACATGTTCATTCCCCCTTCATCATAATTCACGCTTTCCATGTAACATTAAAAACCCTTTAAACCATGTCCATTATTCCGATCCAACTTGTCATTGGTTCATTAGGATTTGACATTTTCTTATCCACATCCTTGATTAAGGTTGGAAAACATTTCCTTAGAGGTTGATGGAACTAAAAGAATGGAAAGTAGAATATGAACAAAACGAAAGGAAAATAAAATTAAAATGAAAAAAATTCCTTAGACATAATTTAGCACGTGGGAAAAATCCTAACATGATCCATCACCATGTTCCTAAGAACTTGATGTTGCATCTCATTAAAAGTAATCCTTTCATGTCCCAACCTTGATGAGCAATAAACGAACTCATCTTAAATGGTAAATCAAATGAACATTATAAAAAGGAATTAAAATGCACACCAGGGGGATGGAAAAATTAGGTTGAGTAGGGTAATTCATGCATTCATGATTTCTCCCTCAATTACATCTAGACACTCAGGATGTGGACTCCCATTAGTTGGTACCCTAGCCATGGCACTTGGCCATGAAGTCTTTCCCTTATATGGTCACTTACTTACACCAAAACCTATTGATTGAAGGGTTATCCTTGGAAATGACACCTCCCCTTGGGGGATGAAAGGACCTAACTAGATTGACTACTTAGCCAACCCTACCAAGGTAGGGAACACCTTCACGGGTTTGGTCTAGTTAGATATTTGAAGGTGATCCCAATTTGAAGTATTAATATTCCCTTAACTCTTAAGTATGGTCAACTTAGATGCATCTATGATCTTAGTCTCTAATAATTGGTTGCTTTCATTTGAGTTGGGTTAGTTTCACCAAGTGGTCCACAATGACAAGGGCTTGGGGTAAACCCTACTCAACATGATGGCTAGGCCATACGTTACATTATAGAGAGCATGATGACTTAAAAAATGAGACATTGCACATTTTTTGTAGAGCGTTGTTTTGATGACTTGAGCAGTTGATATACTTCCCAGAGCACCCCCAGAAACTAGAACATTGAGATTATTTTACCTGACATTGACGATTCTTAATGATGTACTAGTGGACCTTACATGATCCCAAGATTATCTTGACAATACTTTATGGGCATGCCATGACCTCAGGGCCTAGATGAGGATGGTCATCCTTAGGATGATTGAAGAGCCCTAATAATGTAGAGAGAAGGCACCATTTTTCTCACGTGACACTAATGGAGATTTTGCGTGGCACTCACAACTGGATATTGGACCCATGGAGTTGCTTTGATGCATGATTTGAGGGGTTTCCTCAAATGGAACATGACCATGATGCTTGGAGACATTTTTAGCATTGAATTCGCCTTGATGGAGCATTTATATCTCTAAAAGGACATAATGTCGTCATATTTAAGGCCTATGACTCACACATTGGGGCTTATCTTGGCACATTATGTTGTAAAGCTAGTGGCTTAGCTTGTAACCCAAATTTACTTTTCATCCACTAAAAAATCAAACTTTAATGGGGTATTTTAGTTAGAAACTAAGAGATGTCGACCTCATATAAATTGAAAGACACCTTATTCATTTTCTCATCATTACTTGTGGCAAACTTGACCTCTCTTAGATATTTTGGCTTAGCCTTTTGTACTTCACTACTTTGTCGAGATATTAATTTTTGTGGATCTTTGGCTATTGGAAACTAGTGCTTGTTATGGAGATGTCATTCTAGAATAAACAAGGCTTGTTCTTTAATATCTTTTGAGTACGTTTTATTGAATATATTTTATAATTATTGCATGTAACAAATATTGCTAGTGTAATTCCCCGTATTTATAAATCAATACATAATATTAATAATAAAATACATGAAATAATAAACAATGAAAATAGAAATAAATTATAAATAAATAAAATAAAATAAAATAATAAAAAGTCATAATAATAGTAAATAAAATAATAAAATAGTAAAAGAGAGATAATATAATCAATATATAATAATAATAATGAATCATAAAGTGAAGGCCTGGTTAAACTATGGGAGATCAATGAGAACGATTGCTTGGCCAAAACTAAATAACATTAAGATATTTGTTATCTAGTTCAAGTAAAATTTGTGTGTGAAAGATTGAGCGTCTAAAGAAAAAATTAAGTTATTATAGAGGTCATCAACCCCACCCTTAAGATCAAAAGTATCTCTCATTCTAACTAGCTCAAAAAAAGAAAATTAATATAGCAAAGATTAGAACGAATTCTCATGAGCTCCATAGTGAAGCTGGCCGCTAGGTAGTTCCTAAACGCCAGTGGACAGAAAGGATTGCCATTTTGTGGATAGGAAGCTCGAGGATTGAAACCATTCCTCTTAGAGTGCCCTGCATACAACCACATTAGATCTCCAATTTCAAACCTTTGTTACACATATTAACCTTCCTTGCCTTTTAATTGCCAAAATTATAGTTGAACTCGGGAGGCTTCTCTCCAGCTTTTTGAGAGCATAGAATAAATCTTAAATCAAAATAAATAATTTGTCTTTTTAGGTCCGATAGATCATTATTTGGTCTCAGCGGACGTTAACCATCATCATCATCATCATAAATAAATAAAAATAATAAGAATAAGTAAAGTTAACAAAAAGTAAAAGAAATAGAAAAAACAAGAATCAAATTAAGAATAATGTTAAAGAAAACTTAAGACAGATAGAAGTTGCTACGATGTCACATTGATTGTGTGCATGAAGATTCTCTTTCCATTTTTGAAAACAATGTTCTATTTAATGGATGAAAAAGGAGATGAGAGACATTCATTCTTTCCAAAGGAGAACTCTAGGAGATGAGGGTTCACTGGCTTTAGTAGTTGGTTGATGGCTCGACGGTGACCAACTATAGAAATATTTAGTACAAATGATAATATGGTTGGGCGAAGAGTCGTCCCTCGAACATTGTTGCAATCAACGGGATCCAAATAACACCACTACTATAGAATCTCCATTAAGATATATCTTCGCTTTAAAGGTAAGTCTTATTTTATCATGTTTTCATATATTCTATGTTAATCAATTGAATATATTGATTATTAATAGCATAGATTGATGTAAATATTTTATATGTTTTGATTCCATGTCATTACTTATGGTATTAAAGCTTAAGCTCAAACCTTTAAGGCTTATCAGAATTTTAATGTAGAAAAGTTTGATTATTTATCAAATTTCCATTTACTCCTTCCTTGAGAGAATACTCCCCCAAAATTTAATGGAGTATGCTCATATTATCATCCATGACCAGCTTCAAAGCTCTTTCAATTGCCTAAAAATTTCTCTATCTCTTTTTTTTTTATATAATAATAAATATCTCTTCTAGAATTTTTATAGCTAATCCAATTTTTCAACTTTACTCTTTCACTTAGAGAGCTCATGGTACCTAATGCTTAGATTATTTACATTTCACAGAGAACATTATATGTCAAATCCCTAAGCACATGTCAATAATGTCTTTGAAGTTATGTGTGAAGAGTGACCCAGTGCTTAGATATTACATTTTAGAGAGAACTAAAATTCATTATTTATTTAAAATTGCTTTCAACTTTACTCTTTTACTTAGAAAGCTCATGCGACCAAGTGCTTAAATTATTTAGATTATTTACATTTCACATAAAACATTATATGTCAAATCCCTAAGCACATGTAAATAATTTCTTTGAAGTTATGTATTAAGCCTGTGAACAAATCCCTAAGCACATGTCAATGATTTCTTTGAAGCTATGTGTGAAGCCGGACCGATTGCTTAGATATTACATTTTAGAGAGAACTAGCATGTCTTAATAACGAATTTGAATTTCCATGGAAGGGTGAAGACACTCCGGGGGATATTGTGTACACATGGTGAGTCAACAATTATGGCTCTCAATTCTCGAAAATATGCACTACGGTGTTTCTTTCTTGAAATTCCATTTTGGTATAACCCCAGAATTTAATCTTAAGCTAAGTGGTCGATAGTCTTCCTTTCATATTCTGACTTGTTGGTGAAAATTTTTCCCAGTCATCAGGTTTTGGTTTAGTTCTGACTTGAAACTTGTTTATTAATATTTTTTTGGGTATTTCAGTTCCAATCAAATTGCTAATTTTATGGTATTATTGTAGTCTCACTCTGGTTTGCAATTCTATGATATTCTAGTTACGTTTTGGTTCCAATTCTTATAACTTCAATACATGGTTACACTTTCTACATACAACGACATAGTAACATATATTTATTTGCTTCTATATTGAGGATTCCCCATACCCAATTGAATCTCTGTTTGAGTCAATAATAGAACCCTGCTTTCTCCAATCATTCTAGAAACAAGGTGCATTTTCCTTGAAATAGCTTTATGCACTACAATTTCCAACACAATTCGGTGAACACAACTTTTGAAGTTCTCTTTTTATCTTCTTTTACTCTTAGTCTTGACCTAAGAAGCTCAAGTGCGGAGGATTACAAAATCCCACGTAATTATTAACGTTTCTTCAACAACAACAGAAAAAAAAAACTATTCTCTTTGCTGAAATCACCACATTTTAAATATTTTTGAGCTTTCAAACATCTGAGAGCATTGAAAAACAAAACTTAAGCTATTTCATGAGAATTTGAACCTAAATTTTATATAATTTTGGAAGCTCCTCCTGTTAATATGTCTTCTTTCAATAAGTAACTTGGTATCATGTTGAAGAAATTTGATTTTCCTGGCTACTTCTTTCTTTGTACAACCGAAAGTAAGGACAATACACATCCTTCCAAGGAGGTGGCTTGGATCAACGACCATGTTTCCATTCACGTCCAACTGTATCTATCAACTGCGCTGATTTCTTCTGTCCGGTAGAATCGACCAAATTGCCCTGTGAATATAGATGATATGATAGATTATAAACCAACTCTTTTGATCAAATCTTGTAATCCAATTTGTTGTCATATACCGTAGTAAATGTCAAAGAAATGTGTTGGATGTCATATTGGAACATACCAACTAATCTTATAAGAACCTATATGTAACTATAAAATCTAGTATGGGTAAACACCTATCACTACAGAATAGCTGATTTTGGGAGTCAATGTTGTAGTTAACATTTTATCATTATAGTGTGGAGTAATTGTAAGTAAATATCTAACATGTTCTTTAATTGGAGATATGAGAGTCAATGTTGCAGTTAGAAAATTATGTTATTCTAATCATAGAAATTTTCCAAGTACAATGATTTTGTTAAATTTCCAAAATCATTTGTTTCGAGGTTGATATATATTTTTATTATATAAAAAATAAATAAAGCTACACTGTAACATTAATTCTATATATTAATTATTACTTAAAAAATCTTTTAAAAAGACTTATTATTAGTACGTTAATTATATTATTTTAAATAATTTCACACTTAGTTAGGATAAGATAAATATAAAATGAAGGATAATTAGATAAAATAAAATGAAGGATAATTCACAACTTGAATGAGAAAAATGGAATTAATGGAAATGATAACTTTGGGTTGCTAGTGAATAATGTTCCAAGTTAATTATTGTTGGAATTAACAAAATTAATATGTATCTTAAAAAAGATGTATTCAAAACAAATATGTTCTTTGGAAATAATCATGTTGTCATTGGGAATATTATGGTTACATGCCTTAAGGGAGGTACCTTTGAGAGGATTGTTTTGCAAAAGGTATTGGAAGATTGATACATTATTGAAGTGTTTTCAACAAGTCCTAAGTGAAATAGACATTATCTATACTAGTGAGGTAGTAAGGATTAAGGTATATAAAGACCAAGAGACGACTTTCCAAGTTCTATGAAGCTCAGATGAGATTGCATATTTTGTGAATATTGATTGCTAAATGAAGCCTAGCTACATGAATAGGATTTGAAAAGGACAACCCACTAAGAATGACATAATTTGGAAATGATAATTCAATGTGGATATGAATGAAGGTGGTAAGCATTTTTTTCCATATTGATGGATATTTTTACTTATAGTCGATTTGGATGAATATGGGTGGAAAAATGTGTATCAATGAGCAATTTTTCCTTTCATCTAGGGAAACATTTTCTTTGTATAATGTAAATTCCATAGAGAATGGGGAATTTGGTGTGAAAAATATTTGACTTCCCCAAAAGTTCTTATAGAATGTAGTCATGATAAAGAAATATATATGCTTCTTTGTTCATTTAGTTAAAATTAGGAAAATGTTTCAAGGATAACAATTGTTTAACTTTTGAAAAAGCAAATAAAATATGTAGACTAATGAGAAAATGTTGAGCATAAAGCATAAGAAGATAATGGAATTATGTTGTATACATGCACTATTGAATGCATGCGAAAAATCAAGATGTATCTTAAGTGTTTCATAGCATAAACTCAATGGGTTGACTAGAGAAGTTAAGAAGAGACCATTAGATAGGAAATAATACAATCACATAAAATATGTGAAACTGCTAAGGTAACTTGAGGAAGTATAAAATACAGTAGTTGTAACTAATCAAAGTGATAAATATTTAGTGCAATTCCTTAAAGGTATACATCAAATGAAAGTAAAAATGGGAAGAAAATAGCATAATATAGAGTTATGAAACTACCTTGGAAGGACAATAAGCCTATTACTAGAATGAGATGTTGGAAAAAGAAGTATAAACAAACAACAATTTTAAGAAAGGAACGAAAGCTTCTAAGTTTGATTTATGATATTAGAAGGGTATATTTGATGAAGTTACCATATGGAAGAAAGACAAAGGAGGAACTTCTAAATTATATAATGATGATAACAAATGGTATCCTTCATAACTATGACCAACAAACAATGAGGCAATGAACAAAATAAGACTAAATAGATAATTAAAGTGAGTGAGTGGAAGTATCACAACAAGGGTAATAAATCAATAAGAAGGGGCATCCTATTTTAGAACATAATGGAAGATTTTGGAATATTCATAGCTTGGTACTCTAAAGGTATTCCCCGAATGAATAATGGGTGGTGAATGGTTATGGAATCATGGAATTATTGCCATATAAGAACATGATGAGAATCACTATGAGGTATATTTAAGGATGATGTGTACTAGAAAGAAAACTTTGGAAACAATCAATGAAATTGAATAATTAAAGATAATAATGAAGGACATTATTAAAGGTCTTGAAAAGTATGATGACATTAGATTAAAGAAGTGAATCCATAATAAAATTGATCAATTGGAGGAAAATAACTTATGTGCATGGAAACATCTATAATAGTTTTGCCCTCTAATGGGAGAGATACATTGCAAAGTTTTCCATAGATGATAACTATATGCATGCATTATGGACATCAAGATGTGTGATTAGGAAATTCTATTCCTTTGATTCCTTAAAATAGGAAATGATAAGTGGATTACATTTGATAGCCACTTTATTGAATTTATTTATAGGGTCTTACCCAAGTTGGGGAATAGTAACAACATTTCCAAGTGTAACAATTTTATGCATTTAAGAGAGGAGGAAAATAAACCATGATGAATGGAGGTGAGAAATCAAAGCCAATTAATATTTTTTTGAAATTGAAAAAAGTGAAGAAGTTTCCATCTTTGAAGCTAGAAGACGTGGAATATTAGGAAAATGATACTATTGGAGAAGACAAAATTATATATATGAATATCTGGTATGAGGGAGTGAAGGGATGTTTTTATCAAGAATAAATTCCTCTTAAAAATATTGATGAGTGGATTGAGTAACATGATTTGTAAGGGTCACACCAATGGACTATACAATTTAAAAGTGTTCAAATAAGGATTTGTAAACAACTGTAATTAGTCAAGAATGATAAGTGATAAAATAAGAAAATTTTAAATGGGCAAAGATAACAATTGAAGTATAAGAAGGAATGTTGCTAGAAATTCTATAAGGAGACCCTGAGAAGAATATGTACAAATTGACAAGAGAAGTGAGAATCAACTAGTATATAGTGTACTTGATTGATTCACGCTTATTGTTTCATGAGTTATTAACAATATATTGAGACTTCATATCAGTCAACTTATCAAGTTTGTGCTATTAGTATTGAAAGGAGATATTGAAAACACACCAAGCAGATAAAACGTTTAAGGAAAATAATGGTACTACTAGTTCAAATGCTACGAATTATAATTCGCAAATAATGTTCACAAACCATAAGTGAAAGGGGTTAATGTCCAGCCCAATTTGAAGAACGATGAATCTACAATAAAATAGATCAACTGATATTGAGATGGGAACTTGATGAGATAAGTTTTTTTTTGAGGATGAAAAATTATATTTACCAAGTAATGGATGAATTTCTAGGGATCAAAAACCCCTCGTGCAAGTGAATTAAGCATGACGATAGACTTAAATAATGAGGACCTAGTGTTGTGTGTCATTGAGTAGAATGACACTATAATGGATAAGAAAAATATGCATAATGATCATGGAATTTTAATTTTGATACTAATGATTTATAGAATGATTGTTGCAACTAGTAATATATTAATGATGAATTTCATTAAATTTCCCTCGGGAAGGAAGAATTCATGACTAGAGATTAAGGCTTAATATGATGAGGTTCATTTGAAGTTTAAAGATGTACTTAGATCACTATATCTACTTTGTAAATTGTCAACTTCCTAGTCAAAAGAAGTGGAAACGACTATTTAAAAGTAATTGGTATTCCGATGAAAACATGACACTCACAGTATTGAGGATTCCAACCAAGCTAACTAACTTAGCAAGATAGATCCTAGATGGATATTTAATGATATTGTTGAATTACAATGAAATATATGATATTCATTGTTTATGCATGTTAAAGAATGTGATTGATGAATCAAGATAAGAATGGTTTTGTTTCTCTCTACGTGATACAAGTTGAGATGATTATAATATTAATATGATATTGTGTTAACATGTGTTTCTATTTATGATGTTAATGTAATACTATATATTTGATAGATGTGTTTATGTTATCATATTATGATGAAACTTCATGGCATGTGATAATTTCATGCATTTTTAATGATGATTTATATTTTCATGATAGCATGTGGATTATTTTGGATGATATTATGATGTTAATACTAATGCATTGGTTGCGTGTTGATAGGTGGCGATTGATAGGAAATTTAGGGACAAGACAATGAGTTTATTTGATGATCTTGTGGGAGTCCATACCTATGAGGGAGAATATGTAATACCATATGGGTGTTAAAGTATCTAGGGAAATAAGTATTAGTAGGATTCTTCTAGACTTGATAACAATTTGTGAAGTTCTTTTACAATTTATCTTAGCTTGATATTCTTCTTATTATTGGTGTGTGTGTTTGCTTCATCAAACTGCTACCAAAACAAAGAGACAAGAACACAAGATGTTTAGCTTTCTGCCAAGGCCAAGACCTTTCCCTCTTTGAGAGAAAAACGTGCACAAAAATATTCTTATAGAGATTCCAATTGACGATTACCAAGACCTTGGCCCTTGAAATTATATGCCACTCCAAGACCAAGCCATCAATCCTCTTTGAAGTCACCATTGAGATTATCATCAGAGTTGTACCAAAACTGCTTCTTCATCTAGATCATTGTTGTACCATGAGTGCTCCTTCATCTAGATCACTGTTGCACTTACTAGCAACATCACTGATGCATTTCCATAGATATATTCACTGTATTTACAATGTCACCATATTTTTCTTGATTATGACTTTATCTTCGGAGGGTTTATGATCATGCCTATGTAAAATATGTTGATAGAGTGTTGCACCAAGACAATTTTTATGATGAGATAGTGTACGTCTTTGTGAGATTTGTTCATAAGGGATGTTGAAATTATGATTGTATTCTAAAATAGAGAACTGAGATCTTCTTCCTTTCACCATGCCAGGACTTATACTTCTGTGGTATACATCTGTAATTGTTTCATTGTTTGTCATCTTAACTATGAGGATCCCATCCTGTAAATGTCCAATAGTCATGGTGAATTTGAGTCTCTGTCCTTATCCGATCTTGTAGATGATTATGAATTGATACCTTCCTGTAATGCAGATTACAGTCCTTGTTCTTCACCGAATCATCTCAGAAAATTCGAGTTTTGTACTTCATTTTTGTGATGACCCTAATTGGGTATATATAGTGGTTATGCCTCCATTTTTTAGCCGACTTGAACAAGTGAAGCATTGTGTCATTTATATGAGCCAACATGTCATCTTTTAGTTGTTTGATTTATTTTTGCAGGCTGACATGATGTTCTCTTCATCGTTTTGTATGTAGTCTTAATGTTTCTTATCTTGGAAAGCTTCTTGACACTAGGTTGACCCATGTACATTACATAAATGCTCATAAAGAGCTCTTTAACATAATCTTGACTCTTTGGCTTTCCTAGACATATGGAATGAGCAAGAAACTCATTCATATAATTTTATAAAACTAATATTATTTTTTCTTGACAAGTACAAAGATCACAATTACATTGACAAATACTGAACCTAGTTACACTTTTATTCAACACTCCCTCTTAACTAGGGAGGTATTTACAATGATACTTGGTTAGTCTCAATCTGAAGAATTTATCATAAGAATAATCAGATTGGTAATCCCATCTGTATAGCATCATATCAATCAACATTGTCATAGTGCAAGGCCTTCACTAACATCTCCATCTCTCCACGAGACCATGAGCTACAATGCTGGCAAGACCAATGATTTATAGACACCTTCATCATTGTATCTCAAGATACATACCCATCGGGGTGTTCACTGAGTATGACCTTCTAGGACTGTTGTTATCTTGGGTTCCCATCGCTAAAAGAATATCGATCCTCTTGCCTACTCTTATCTTGGATGTCGTACACATCCTCAAAGAGTATCAGATGCCAGATGATTACCCAATCCTCCCATTCTTTATTCCCAAGTGAAGACAAGAATGTTGTATCTATCATGTGTTTACATTTCCATTCATGGCCTTTAGCTAGACTTACAGTTGTTAGTCCTGGTCTAGTGCATGACACATGACATGGAAAAATAAAATTGTCACTCCTTTGTAATCAAGGGTGATCTTAATTCAAACTCCCTCTTGATTAGGGACCTGTTAGAGCTGCCTCTTAGCTAGGGACTCTTCTATATATTAGCAATTTTTTCGTTGTGGGTCCTTCAGCTGCTTGATCAACTTCTCTCCTTGATGTCATGAAATTTAGTTGAGCTTCTTCCTTGTAGGGAAACAACCATCGATCACTTTCCTTCTTATTCCATCATGCCATTCCTTTCTTCATGGCAAGTGGCCTTCTTGTACATATATGGAACCTTCTTTATATGACTACTTATTTTCTCTCCATGCTTCTTTCAGGAGTTTCCACCCATTGCATGAATGCTGGTTGCACTTGTACTTACAAGTCTTGTTCTAATAGCCCTACATGAACTCATCCAAATATTATTCAAGAAATTAAAACATTATATTAAATTAAATCATACCTTATGAGGTGGCTCTTCATCATGACAGCTTCTTGTAGGTATCAACATGCTGCAAACATATTGTCACATCTCCCAAAGATATCCATTATTAAGGGTCTTCATTCTTTTCAGATTTTCATTAGAGTCTTCACATCTTTTTGGGAGATTTCCTAGTCAAATCTTCTTGGTCTTTTGGATGTTGATTTTCTTCATCATGGTTGCATATCTCACGATCTCTTCCTTCCTTACACATTCCATAGCTTTCAATCATAGTTTCTTTATTGTAGTAAATCACCTCATACTTCATATGAGGACATATTATGTTGATTTCATCGAGTGTGACTTATGCCTTCTTGAATCTTTTTAGAGGTACAGATCATTTTTCTCTTGATCATGCTTCTTAAGATAGAAGCAAAGATCCATATTACCTGCAACCATACAAAATGACATTATAATATTAAACATAAGCATACATACCTTATTTTACCTTCAGGTCATCGAGGCTTCTTCTAGCATCTTCCTTGATTGAAAATATCTTCAATCCCTTGATCTGCTTCATGTCATATCATCATCTCATGGATTCCATATGTTGGAGTTCTTGTTGAAACACTTTCTTCCTCTCTATATTAGTGAACCATATGATGAGGATTCCATCAAAGAATTTTGAGGATCTTGTATATCCTGAACTGGAAAATGTTTCCTTTTTGACTTGATCCATGATAAGCCTTAGATGACTCCTTTCTTTCCTTCAATGTCCACTGAGGTTACCAAGAGCTATATATGCTACATGTTGTCTGCCATGGATTTGTGTCCTTCACGATACCTATGGAGATGTTATGAGCTCTTGTTTCCAATTCTTCCATGATGCCATGATGCATCTTATTATCATTGTCATATCTTATAACACAAGATTTAGGAGCTTATGATAGGACCATTTTGTGAGGGATACTATCTTACTCATAGGAGAGATTTGTTACTCCCTCTTTCCTTGACCCTTTTATTTAGCTTCCTCCATATTTCAATGATATGAGCTTCAAAAATATTTCTATAGCATTGAATATTAACTATACTTATTTTTGTCTTGCTTGAGGACCAACCTTGCCTTTTGTTTTTGCACATGGTTGAGTTCTTTTAACCTTCAATATTTTTTGGCATCAACTTCTCTCTCTATCTAGCATAGAGACTACAAGTTGTTGAATGAGGTAACCTTCTTGTTCATGGACATTTGTTACCTTTCCTATAAGTTAGAACGATGATGATTATCTTCCTTCCTAGATATGGTAGATGGGATCTTATGAAGATATCCTACATCCCTTGATACCATTTTTACTTTCATGAAGAATAGATTCCATGTGACCTTATTCATTGCATCTTTAGAGAATGAGTTTATCACCTACATCGCTTTGATGTATCCAATATTGCTATGTGAGGGGATCTTTCATGAGCATCCATTTCCATAAATTCAGAGGAGACCTATTGATATGTTTAATGACTTCAACTACTTAGAGGATTATGTCTATCCTCCTTCCTCATGCAAGAAATCTTGTTGACCCATCCAACCTATATATTTCCTTGCAACCATGAAGTCATTTAACCAAATATATAAGTTGAAAAGATACTTGCTTGTCATGTGACGATGAAATATTCACCTCTATTTCTTTAATGATGGTTGAAGCAGATGCATTGATGCTTCCTTCAGATGAGATCCTTGATGAAATGGTATGAAGCTTGCCTTGTTGTCTTCAAATTTCTTCACCTTCTACATCTAATTCTTATTATTAGTAAATTTTTGATGAACTTGATATGGCATTATCTTGCTACCACATAAGTGTATTATGGAGCATTGTGTAGAACCATAGGGTCTTGATGTTGCTTTCCATGTTGATCATTTTATAGTGGAGACCCATCACCAAACACCTTCATTCTATATTGAGATCCCTGTGGTGTAGACTAAGACTGTGAAAGGCATCAAAAACTGTTGTCATGAACTCAAGTTTTAAGTACTTGTGATCAAAACTTCATTCTTTGACTGATGTTTCTTAATTCTATTATGGCACCGAGATCTTAATAGTATATGACTGAGACTATGAGTAGTATAGACTGTTGAAGGTTGTATATGAAAAAAGTCATTATTGTTGATCCTTTAACCCTTAAACCTTGCTTTGATGTCTCCTTTTACTACCCTTCCTTTGACTTCAACACCTTAGCTCTGATACCATGTTAAAGAATCTAGGGAAATAAGTATTAGTAGGATTATTCTAGACTTGATAACAATTTGTGAAGTGCTTTTACAATTTATCTTAGCTTGATCTTCTTCTTATTATAGTGTGTTTGTTTGCTTTATCAAACTACTACCAAAACAAAGAGACAAGAACACAAGATGTTTATATTTCTTCTAGGGCCAAAACCTCTCCCTCTTGGAGAGGAAAACCTGCAAAAAATTCTTCTTATAGAGATTCCAATTGAAAATACTAAGACCTTGACCCTTGACATACTATGCGACTCTAAGACCAAGACACCAATCCTCTTTGAATTCACTGCTGAGATTATCATCATAGTTGTACCAAAACTGCTTTTTTATCTAGATCACTATTACACCATGAGTGCTCGTTCATCTAGATCACTTCTACACTTACTGAGAACATCATTGTTGCATTTCCATAGAGATCATCATTGTATCTACAAGGTCATCATATCGTTCTTCATTATGACCTTATCTTCGGAGGGTTTATGATCATGATTATGTAAAATATGTTGATAGAGTATTGCACCGAGACAATTTGTACGTTGAGATAATGTACGTATTTGTTAGAGCTATTCATAAGGGATGCCAATATTATGATTGTATTTTGAAACAAAGATTTGTGACCTTCTTCCTTTCACCCATTCCAGTTCTTATACTTCTATGGTATACATCTGTAATTGCTTCACTCTCTGTCATCCTAACTGTGAGGATCCCATCCTGTAAACGTACAACAGTCATGGTGAATTCAAGTCTTTGTCCTTATCCGAGCTTGTAAATGAGTCTGAATTAATACCTTCCTGTAATGCAGATTATAGTCCTTGTTCTTCACCGAATAATCTCAGAAAATGTGAGTTTTGTACTTCATTTTTGCGGTGGCCCTAACTGGGTATATATAGTGGTTATGCCTCTGTTTTTGAGCTGTCTTTAACAAGTGAAGCGTTGTGTCATTTATATGATCCGACATGTGATCTTTTAGTTGTTTAATTTATTTTTGCAAGCTGAGATGATGTTCTCTTCATAATTTTTCTTGTAGTCTTCTTTGTTGAAGAATGGTGCTTGTCTTGGAGGGCTTCTTGACACTAGGTTGACCCATGTACATTACATAAATGCTCATAAAGAGCTCTTTAACATAATCTTGACTCTTTGACTTTCCTAGAACTAAGGAATGAGAAAGAAAATCATTCATATAATTTTATAAATTTTTTTTTTTTCTTGACAAGTACAAAGATCAAAATTACATTGAAAAATACTGAACCTAGTTACAGTTTTCTTCAACAATGGGTTGGGGTCAGACTCAATCAAAACTACTTATTCCAATGTTTAATTTTCCTTATATAGCTCTCGATGGGCTATGGGACCATTTTGAGGAGTTCGAGTGTTAGGCCCCTATACTACTAGTGTAACCCCTTATTGTTATTAGTACAACCCACTTATTATATTGATGTACCCATGTAGTGCCCATATTGTTACTATTGTGCCCCATAGAATCCCACTATTGTTATTATTGTGCCCTTACATTATTATTGTTATGTAGGCTCTGATTATGTTATGACCCCTTAGACTCCTATATATAGAAAGGAGGTCTTTTCATTTGTATCATCGAAGGATTGTTCATTTATGTAATGTAAAGGAGGTTGCCCCCTCGAAGAGGCTAAATTCTAAGGTGTTGATCTATCTTTTCTATCTTTTCTTGAGCTGGTTTCATAACATTTGGTATCAGAGCTTTGGATTCTAGGGTTTCACTGCTCCAAATAGGTCATCATGGCATTTTCACTATAACGTTTTTTATGCGACATTTTAGAAGCTAAAAAACAAACCCATTTGAGAAGAAATCGCGCTAAACCTTGGGTCCAAATTTCAGAACTGTTCGCGCTATATTTTCGGAGATATGATCTAAGGAATTTGGTATTTTTGTAGACTCCTCAATTACATTCCAAATAGGTGACTTGGGGAAAATCGTCATAACTTTCTCTCTGAGCATTGGATTGAAATTTCGTAAGAAGGTACAGAAAGAGGATGGACTTAGTTTCTTACATATATTTTTCAGTGCCAAAGGTCGAAACAGTGACATGTGGCACTTCATACAAGTTCGCTCTTCTGGAAAGGTCTATAATCAGGTCATCTTGGCAGATTGTGCATAACTCTTTCTTGGAGAATCCAATTTGGATCAGATTGGTGGCATTGGAAAGAGGATGCAGAGGGCTACTACAAGTCACAATTTCAAAACTTAAAGATCTAAAAGTACAGAGTTACATTCGTTTCAAGATCGAGCTCCTAAAATGAAGAAAAAGCAAGATGAGGAAGTTTGATGGCAAGGATCTGGTAAATTGGATACTTCAGATGGAGCAATATTTTGATCTACATGGTGTACCATTGTTACAAAAGGTATGTATTGCATCTTCATATTTAGATCCGGATCAAATTTTATGGTATGAAGGGATTTGTTCTCGTAAACAACTTGTTACGTGGTCAATTTTCATGGAGGAAATGATAGCACATTATGAGGATACAAAGAGCAACACCACAACAATTGGAAAGAGTA
>APFE031064408.1:46869-142315 GCA_000404065.3 Pinus taeda
AAAAATGTTTTGATGTAGGTGATTGGGTATTTTTACCGCTACAACTCAAGAAAGCTATTTATGAGAAGGAAATGTTGGCAATACTACATGCACTTAAAAAATGGCGACCTTACCGAATGGGAAGACTCTTCAAGGATGAGGATGTGGAAGCATTGTTTTGTGCTATTTCTTTTATCCAACCAGATTGGATAAACGAAGCAAGGGATGAATGGAAGAAGGATGAAGAAGTATGGCCACTTATTCAAAAGTTGCAAAAGATCCCAATTCAAACAATATTGCCAAAAATTGAGGAGGAAGGAAAAATCATATTGGAACCTGGAGAAATCACAGAAACAAGAACCCGACAGCTACGAAATTGATCAATTTCAGAGTATCTCATAAGGTGGAAGAACTTACTAGCTGCATATTCCACATGGGAGGACAACGATGTTATACAGAAGCATCAAGAACTACTCAAGTGTTGAGGACAATGCTTTTTGAAGGAAAGGGGCATGTTAGGCCCCTATACTACTAGTGTAACCCTTTATTGTTATTAGTACAAAGAACTTATTATATTGATGTACCCATGTAGTGCCCATATTGTTACTATTGTGCCCCATAGAAGCCCACTATTGTTATTATTGTGCCCTTACATTATTATTGTTATGTCGCTCTATTATGTTATGACCCCTTAGACTCCTATATATAGAAAGGAGGTCTTTTCATTTGTATCATCCAAGAATTGTTCATTTATGTAATGTAAAGGAGGTTGCCCCCTCGAAGAGGCTGAATTCTAAGGCGTTGATCTATCTTTTCTATCTTTTCTTGAGCTTGTTTCATAACATCGAGTGCCTAATATTGGAGTTGGGATGTTGAAGTCTAGAAGTGGGTGTGGGACTAGGATTCCTTGGGCTATGTACCTTAGGAGTTGTGAAGGGAGTTGGGCCAACCTTTCAAAATCCCTAGGTTACACAAGTACCAAGATAAGATGCTTGGGTTTATGTACCTTAGTACTTGTGAAAGGAGTTGAGCTAGCCTTTCAATATGCTTGGGGTACATGAATAGTGGGACTAGATGTCTGCCTTGGGACAAAAGAGGCTGAACCTTGGGGCTTTGGTATAGACCAATGAGGCTTTATGCCTAGTTCCAAAAGTTGAGAAAAAGGGCTTGAGATTCCTCATAATTTCCCTGGTGTTGTGATGTAACTTTTGATTCCAGTTGTGGTCCCTTGGGTGGGCTTATACTAGTTCATTAGAAGGTGTTGAGTATACACAAAGTCACAAATAAGAAAATAAATAAAATAATAAATAAGTTAAATGATTAAATTTAACTTCAGGACGAAGTTGATTGAAGGGGGGAGTATGTAGTGGCCTATATTAATACATCAATAAGTAATAATAATAATAATAATATATGAAATAATAAACAATAAAAGTGAAAATATTAACATAAATAAATCAAATAATAAATAATAAAGAAAATATAATAATAATAAATAATAATGAGAAGATAATATATAGTAATGAATAAAATAATGAATAATAAAACAAAGTTTTGAATATATAAAAATATAAAAATAAACTCTAAAAATAGTAAGAATAAGTAAATTTAACAAAAAGTGAAAAAGAATAAAATAAACAAGAATCAAACTAAGAAAAGTTTGAGTTAAGGAAAACTTAAGACAAAGACAAAAGTTGGCATGATGACACATGGATTGTGTCCTTGAATATTCCTTTTCCATTTTCAGAAGATTTTGTTCTATTTAATAGATGGTATAGGGGATGAGAGACATTTATTCTTTATGGAGGAAAACTCTAGGAGAGGAGGGTTCACTGGTTGTATTAATTGGTTAAGGGCTTAGGAGTGGACAACTATAGAAAGATTTAGCATAGTTGAGCCTGCGGTTGGATGGAGATTCATCCCCAAAACATTGTTGTGGTCAACATGATCCAAATAGTGCCACGACTTTGAAATATCCAGTAAGATATATCTTCTCTTTACAATTAAGTCTTCTCTTTTCATGTTTTCATCAATTATATGCTAATCAATTGAATATTTTCTGTTGATTATTAATAGCATGGATTGATGTAAATAGTTTGTATGCTTTGATTCTTTTGTGGATATTTGGTTGTTGGAAACTAGTTCTTGTTATGGATATGCCATTTTTAGATAAACAAGGCTTGTTCTTCGATATCTTATGAGTACTTTTTATTGAATATATTTTATAATTATTGCATGTAATAAATATTGCTAGCATTTCTATGTTCCATGTCTAAATACTTATGTTTATATGAAATTATTAGCAAATATTGAATGCTTTAATATTTATTCTTGCACTTCCCTAGAGAACCTCCTAGAGAGATTTCCTCTAGTATATTTATCCCCTCATAAAGTGATAACTAGGGTTAGAAAGTGAAAACCTAAGGTTTTCCCCTTACTCTCTTCAAGGATTTGATACTTCCATGGTTAAATTCCCTTAAGGCTCCATCACCCAAGTTTATAGAAGACAATGAAATCCATATTGATGGTCAAAAAGAGAAAAAATTAAGTTTTTCCTCTCTCTCCTAAAATTTTGGCCCTTCAAGGCAAGCCACTAGGGTCAGGGTTTAAGGTCAAATTCAACTAGTATATGCATTGAGTTGATTGGAGGTCATTCCACCTTGTTGAGGCTTAAAAAATAAAAATATAATAATTTTCATGGTTGGAAGTCCCTCCCTAGGGCTAGCATCATCAACCCTAGGAATTTATAGGGCTTGAAAAACCCTAATTCTAGATTAAGGCTTCAAATTAGGGTCATTTTGAAGATTTGCCTCTCCTATTGTTTATCATATCATCAACCAAACATTTTCTCTCTTTGTATGCCTAGTTGGAATAATATTGAAGTACACATTTGACACTCTAGGATACAAGTCCTTATTTATAGGCTACTTCATAGCTACACTACTCCTTATCCTATAGAATTGAGCATTTTTCTTAGCATGACTAACTTGGGTAAGCTTATTGAAGTGTCACCTTTAAACTCTAGACCTAGAATATCCTTTAGGTGACCTAAATTGGGAAGCCTCTCATGTGGTGAAATTCCAATAAAGAGTAGGAGGTGTATTGTTGAGGTGAGAGTGGCATCCACTTCATTGTTGTATCTTAGTTGAATTTTGTCTTGTAAGGCATCTTACAAAACTTAGATTTTGAGGAAACAAGAGTTATTAAAGCAAAGAATTTACATCCAATCCTTTATGATTCATGTGTAAATTCCATAAACAAGTGACAATAATAGCTAACACATCATTATGAAATTTAGCATTACAATGCCCCCAGTTTGCATTTACATTCACCCTTTTGACCATGAGATAAATTAAGTCTTCTTAAGACTTTATGATCACATATAAATATCATAATTATTAATTACTTATCTTTACAAATAAAATTCATAAGAGGGTTCTAAATTACACATGAAAATTATTTTTGTAATGGTCAACCTTTTATACCGTTCCTACCAAATTTTGTCATTATAAAAAAAAATTAATACTAAAATAAATTTAGTTATCATAAACATGTGTTTGAAACATCACAAAACATTAACAATGTGTAAAGTCATGACTATCAACTAACATTAAGTTAATGTCAAAATGAGCATAGTTCATCTACAATACTATTTTATGTCATGATAACAATGACATTTTAAACATTTAAAACCATCAGAAACATATTTTTCCACAAAATTGTGAATTCAATGTCAAAACTTAAAATATTCCCTTCAAACTTACCGAAAATTAGGTGAATGATATTAAAAAATAATTATTCATTCACCAACAAATTATGTGACTGAGTTTGTTTTCAAATTGATAAACATACCTCAGATATAAATTTTCTTTCCAACTAACCTAAATTAAAAAAATATAAAACATGTGAAACAAATTTAAATTCTGAATTATAAAACATGTGAAACAAATTTAAATTCTGAATTATAAACTAAATCTATGTTCATCGTTCATAGATGTCATGAAAATCATTAATTGGCATTCTTACAATGTCTTGCATAAGCCGTATATCAATATAATTAATCACTAATTACAAGTCAATATGGCATTTAGTGAATAATGAGCTTAATTTCTATTCAAAATTTAAAACTTAAATGAATGGTTTATAATTTTAAGTTGATAGGTGTTTGGATACGACAATGGAACATGCCAGAAACCCTAGGGTTTTTCCTTTCAACAAACCAACGATCATCATTGTTGAGCGTAAGGAGAACACGAGTTTCAAGGATGGTAGGACATGGATCATAGGAATTGTACCGATGTCTTCCTTTGATGTACGTCACCTCTTGCATGGGGTTTATATCTTTGAGAAATGACCATCTCTCAATACTGGAATGCCTACAACCTTTATGGAAAAGCACAAGTCACATGCATTGGGCGATCACCATTTCATGATAATCTAGATTTGCATGTCTGAATATTATTTTACCTCCAGAAAATTATGACCATCATCATCTCAAGGGATTGGTGCAAAGGGATCGTATATGATACCTATAGATACAAGATTCCTCTCATGTACGACAACTGGTGGAGTGAAGGTGGATCGATTCTTTATGTGTGATTCTGGGTTTTCATGCATAAGAAAGGAGATAGAAGGCTAGATGTACGACGATAGTGGGGTATTTTTGTTGTGGTCAAGTTGGCTTGCCCTACAAGGCCATTAAACGATCACTCCCCCTCCTATGCACTGGGATCTCACTTTCCTTTGATGCAACAAGTCCTTTCTTGGAGTATGGTGTTGTTCAAGGAACAATTTGAAGTAGATTTGCAACAACATATGGATTTAGTCTATGATAGTAATAAATCAGAGATATTATTTCTAGATCTACTCTTTTCTGGGTCTTTTCCTTGTTTTCTAAATCTAGATTTGGATAAAATCTAGAAGGAACGAGAAAAATACTAGATCTTTATTAATAATTCAAATGGGAAGGCCATAATATAATGGATCTGGGGCACAAATCTAGTGAAACAACTTAAGTAAAGCATCCAAAATGACTTAGGAATACCAAAAACACCTCAAGATTTGTTATACGAAGGAAATGTGTTGTAACCACCCCACCCTACATTTAACCGCTTTTACATGCTCTCCAGAGTAAACATGAGCTGAGATTTACTATGCATGACCCAACAACCAAGTTACAGTTATGGAAGTGGGGTATACTAACCAGAAAATTACTGAAACCTCTCAGGGACATCAAATCACATAGGTTTTAGACTACAACACCTGACAATCACACCCTAAGTTGGAACTTATTTTTAACTGAGCTCACGACCCAACCACACACATCATAGGCTTCCCTCCATGTGGTTGCAATGAAAATTTCCCAGCTCCATGCATGTAATCATGCAATTAGTGCCACATTTTGAGGGCTAGCCTATAGGCCAGTATCCATAACAAGCCAAAAGCTTCTAGAATCAATTTTTAAGGTGATGACAATTCTATATGATAAGTGATAAGGCTAGATCTTGCTCAAAGTTTCCAAACACATGAGAAATTTTTTTCAAACACATGGTAAACATAGTAACTATAGGTCATGAATGCATATCTATTCAATGTCTCCTTAACTTTATCAAGGAATCATCAAGAAGGCGCAATTCCCTCTCAAACTAGCTACAACAACACAAGTTAGCCCATGCAGTCACATAACCATTCAATAACTTATCAAATCATGAATAAGATCCATACTAGAGCACATCATTTAACTAGGCCTATAACTATCATATAACCAAAATTAATCCATGACAAATTAGTCATAAAATCAACACAATAACTAGTACATGTGCTCATTGATCATAATAAGGAAATAAATCATATTAACAAATGCAAATACTAACCAAGTTAGGAACTTCCATGTACCACTTGACTATACATTGGGCTAAATCAAATCTCTCTTTATCCAACCACTCCCGGGCCATATTCCAAGCATGAATGTGGGAGCTCATCGGATAAATCAAAACAGAAGCAACTAGGGCTTCCAGAGGCCAAACCACCTCAACCCTTAACCACCACAATTTCACCTAAACCAGTCAAAAAATCACTAACACCAAACAAGCTTGGATGCCTCCAACTTTATTCACCATAATTAGAGTAATTTTCCTGTCTCCACCAATTCTTCAAGAGTTCTAGGAGAAATCCCATCTCCACCCTAGACCCTTGGGAATTTCCTGAGGCCACTTCACCAGGATTCAAAGTCTACCGGCCATCCAAAGCCCAAACCAAAACAAGGCACCCACAACACCATGGCTATCCAGGAAATGGCAAGGCAAGGTTGAAACCACTTTCAATCCAGGAAAATCCCATGCCAATGATAACAAAGAAACCAAATAACCAAATGAATGTACCATTCATCCAAATCTCAACAATGAAATCACATATGCAACCTATTACCTGTAATGTCCTCTTGTTGTAGCTTCTTTTCCAACCTTTCCCCATGCTCACTTGCTTTTCTTTTCTTACTTTATTACCTGTCCACGTGATTCCTCTCTCTTATCTTAGAGTTCTATTTCTAAAACTGATCAAAAGTTAAATTGACAAAATATGAGCAAAAGTCGTGAATTGTTTCTCTGATTCCTTTTTGTCATTTATGTATAGTCTCTTCCTTTCCTTTTTCCTCGTTTTCCTTTAATTTCTCTCTAATTTCCCTTGCATGCATATTTGTGTTTCTTCATCTTACATTTCTCCTATTTTCCTTTATTTTTCATATTAATTGCCATTTATTTCCTCTTTTCCCTTTCCAATGCATTTGTCAATTTTCGTAGCCAATAATAAACCACAAGTGATGTTCATTATAATGTTTTTCCCCTCCATTTAGCTTGGAATATGTGTCTCGTGACCTTGGTTTAATTTATTCACATAGAAAATCAACCCGAGGCTATTAAAAACCCTTCCCCCTTAGGGAAACACCATCCTCAATGTTCTATGATGCTTATAACTACCAAAACATACTATTTATGGAGCTTTATAACATAGCTTGATGTAGTATTTACAATGACACACACATATACACACACATATCAAAAACTCATTTGCTTCAACCAAAAAATAAAGAAGGATATAATGCTTGTATCTGATCAATCATCTCCCATGTAGCTTCTTTAGGCCTAAAGTGCTTCCATTGCACTTTAACCTGCTTTATTGCTTTGTTCTGGAGCATGAGCTATTTCCACTGCAATATGCATTATGGATTTGGTTGGAACCCTCCCTCTTGTTCCACTTGCAATACATACCAATCAATCACATGATCAAAATCTTGCACATATCTCTTAAGAAATGAAACATGGAAAATATCATGGAATTTCACTGTTGGTGGTAGTGCAAGTCCATATGCCAATGGTCCAATCCTCTCAAGGATCTCAAAAGGCTCACAATAATGAGGTGCCAGCTTGGCACACGACCCAATCCTCAAGGAGCTCCTCTTGGGCTTGATGCGCAAATACACATGCTCCTCGACCTAAAACCCCTTGAATTCTCTATGATGATATGTATAACTCTTCTTCCTATCCTATTCCGCCTTTAAATTCCTTTTAATAACCTTCATATCCTACTTCAATTCAGCCAACATATCTAGCCCAATCAACACCTTGTTCACTAGATCTCTCTAGCGGATGGGAGTATTACAACTCCACCCATAAAGAGCCTCGAATGGATTCATTTTCAAGGATTCCTGATTCCCATTGTTATAAGAAAACTCCACTAGTGGAAGTTAATCCTCTCACTTCGTCTACTGATACATGACATACATCATCAATATGTCCTGAAGAATCTTATTAACCCTCTTTTTCTGTTGATTTGTTTGTGGATGATAAGTTGTGCTGAAGGCTAACTTTGTCCCCAATCCTACAAACAACTCCTTCCAAAACCTAGAAGTGAACTTGGCATCTTTGTATGATACAATCTTCTTGGGGACCCCATGCAACCTCACTATCTCCTTGATGAATATATCACCTACCTCATGAGATCAATTAGTAGACTTCACTGCAATGAAGTGAGCCATCTTTCTCAACCTAACAACCACAACCATGTTGAAAATGCAGCAGGAAAGTTTCAATTTTGATTTTTCTTTAATGAAATTGAGGAAATTAAAAATTCCACATCAATAGACAACTTGGTGGAGTTAACTGAGCTATCATGGCTCTTGTCACTCAGTTAAGAACACTCAACTCGATTTAATGAGTTGAAGTTTAGTTTTCTTGTGTTGATTTCAAAAAAATAGGAGTTTATCTCAGTTAATTCGAGTTAAAGGCATGGATTTCAGTTTTATTTAGTGATTCCTAAATTTTAGGAGCCTAGGTTGAGTTAATTTTAGTTGTGATCAGTTAAACTAGTTCTAATTGTTAATAGAACTAGTTGGTGGTCAACTAACTAGTGGGACGTCACTCTAACTCAGATATCATCTATTTAGATGATCAATCAACTAATAATTGGCTCATGCATTAAAATAATACAAGTTGCCCAATTGTGGTGGAGTTTCCAAGCAGTTAACCAGTATTTGTAAACTAGTTGAGCGTACATGTGTTGCATGAGTTCAGGTGATCAACCCTGAGGAATTGTGTAAGCATTTTGGAGGAAATTCCTAATTAATAGGAGCCTATTTCCTCTAGAATTGTGCAAGAAAACAAGGGCTCAAGAAGAGGCTGAAATTGACTAAGTATAGGTCATAGCTTCTGAGTGAGTAGAGAGATAGGTTGTGCATTTTCAGGTTGTGCTCAGTTGAGAAAATCAATTGTAATACATCTTTATTCATTAGATTAATGCAAGCAGGAATCAAGGTTTTTAACAATTTGTTTTCCCCATGAAAAATACTATTTACATGTGTGTGATTTTTTATTGCGTGTCTAATATTTTTGTTCTAAATTGTGAATTAATTTCCACAAAGGAGTAGAGTAGGCTTATGTCTTGTGATTTTGATTAAAACTTCATGAGAATTTGCAAATATACATCATAATTTCTACATGGTATCAGAGAAAATTTCACATTAGAACCAGTCCTTGAAGTCCTCATGTATAATGATCATTGAAGAACAAATTGGCTATTATGAGGCAGAGTTATGGAGCCCTAGTACAAGGAAAATCTATAAGACCCAATGAGAAGACTTATTAATGGAGCTAGAAGGATGCTAGTGTGTAGATCAATGAGCCAATGTTTAGTGACACAAAAAGAAGTTGTGATACTTTATATTGGTAGATTGAGGAGCAACGAGATTTCCCACTAGGAGATTGAGGCACAGAGGGAGGCTAGTTTCAGAGGGAGAAGCCCTATGGAAGCTATTACTTCAGGATTTAGGGAGATAAAACTCATTACTATAGAGAATTCGAGAATAGTAGTGACCACAGGAATATGGCACTCAAGGATAAACTTCGAAGTATCAAGATGCAGAAGAATTACACTATACCACAATATCTGAGTAGGTTCACACAATGTCGTGATGAACTCGGCGGGGTTGTTGTTACTGTCCCTAAAGATGACTTGGTAAGCCTAACCCTTTTGGGCCTTCCCAAGAATTGGCATAGCTATCAAAATTTGATTAACGGAAAGGAGAAACTACCGAATTGGGAGTGCCTATGGTCTGATTTGGTAGAGGAGGAAATACAACGGAATACCAGAGATGGGACCTCATAGAAAGAAGAGGAAGAAGACTTTTATCTAGTCAGAAAAGGAATGAAGGACAAGGGAAAGAAGTCCCAAGGTGAGGCTGAATCCAACCAATAGGGAAAGAAGAAAGATTTGTCAAAAATTAAACGCTTCAATTGTCATCAATTTTGGCACTATACTACTAAGTGTCCACACAAAAAGTATAGAAAGACAGAGTTTGCAGTAGTAGCAACAAGTGAAGCTTTGGATTCACAGTTTGAGATATATTTCACCCTTATCGTATGCATGGCTAAAACTATGATGGGGAGTGTGTGGTACTTAGATTTGGGTGCCTCATTCCACATGACTGGGTGTAGATATTTTTTTAGTGACCTAGAGGAGAAATATCTCCAAATGAATATTGAATTTGGATATGATGAAAGGTATAATGTGACCGAGATTGGTACAGTCACATTTAAGAGGGAGTCAAGATCCCCTCCGAGACTCAAGGATTTCATGTTCATTCTAGGCCTAAAGAAAAATCTCATCTCTATTGCAGTTTTGGAATATTATGGTTATGATGTAATATTCAGTAAAGGAAAGGAATTCCTGATACACAACCATGGGACAGTTGAAGAAGACCAGGGTTCGAGTCAAGAACCTGTATGCACTTGAGGTAGCAGATGCATGCACAAACTTGAGGAGAAAGGCGAAGACAATAGATATGGTGGTTAAAAGGGAGCATGTTAAACCTCTCAACATGCAACTGCAGGAAGTTGTGGAGCAGCCACAAATGGAGAGGTAGAGAGGAGGAAGTGTGGAAACATCCACTAAAGAAAAGAAAGTGAGAGGTGTTGCATGTTTTACATTACACAGGTGAAGGATAGGGGTGGTTGATAATTCATTTTTTGCCAAGAGGGAGTGTTGAAAATGTAGCAAGAAAGTTTCAGTTTTGATTTTTTCTTAATCAAATTGAGGAAATTCGAAATTCCACATCAGCAGACAACTTGGAGGAGTTAATTGAGGTGGTGTGGCTCTTGTCACTCAGTTAAGAACACTCAATTCGAGTTAATGAGTTGAAGTTGAATTTTCTTGTGTTGATTCCTAAAAAATACGAGTGTAGCTCAATTAATTTGAGTTAAGGGCATGAAGTTTCAGTTGTATGTAGTGATTCCTAAATTTTAGGAGCCTAGGTTGAGTTAATTTTAGTTGTAATTATTTAAACTAGTTCTAATTGTTAATAGAACTAGATGGTGGTCAATTAAGTAGTGGGGAATCAATCTAACTCAGATATCATCTAGTTAACTAATCAATCAACTAATAATTAGCTCATGCATGCAAATAATATGAGTTGCCCATTTGTGGTGGAGTTTCCAAGGTAGTTGACCAGCCGTTGTAAACTAGTTGAGTGTACAGGTGTTGCATGTAGTTAGGTGACCAACCTTGAGGAATTGAGAAAGAATTTTGGAGGAAATTCCTAATTAATAGGAGCTTATTTCCTCAGGAATTGTGTAAGAAAATAAGGGATCAAGAAGAGGCTGATATTGACTAATTCTTGGTCAAAGCATATGAGTGAGCAGAGATATAGGTTGTGCACTTATAGGTTGTGCTCAATTGAGAAAAGAAATTGTAATACATCTCTATTCATCATATTAATGCAAGTAGTAATTGGGTTTTTTAGCAATTTGCTCTCCCTGGGAAAAATACTATTTTCATGTGTGTGATTTTTTATTGCATGTCTGAGATTTTTGTTATAAATTGTGAATTAATGTCCACAAATTTGTATAGTAAGTTTGTGTCTTGTGATTTTGATTAAAACTTCATGAGAAGTTGTAAATCTACATCATAATTTCTACAAACCATGATGGAATCATGCTGCCTCAATGTCCTCAACAAGCCTGCAATGAAGTCCATGGAAATGACCTCCCATTTCCATTCTAGAATCGAATTAAGCTGCAATAGACCAGTTAGATTCTTGCATTCAACTTTCACTTGCTAGGAGTCCAAACACCTTGCAACAAACTCGACCACCTCTTTCTTTGAATTTGGTCAATAATAGAACTTATTAACAACTACCAGAGTCTTCTGGTATCTTGGGTGGCTTGAATATGGCTTGACATGAAACTCCTTCAATATAAGCTTCTTCAACTCATTGCTATTTGGAACACAAATCCTCCTCCTAAACTTGGCCAAGCCATCTATTGTGAGGTGATACTCCTCATCCCTATCAACTTTCACCTTGTTATTGCAATCTTTGCTTGAGGTGCTAATGCTTCTCATCCTACTACCCTGCATGCAAGATCTGCTCCTGTAACTTTTTCCCATAAGAGCTCATAATTGAAATATTATTCACCTGCACTCTTCTACTAAGATCATCCATAACCCAGTTCTCCTTGCCCTTGATGTACCTGATCTCAAATTCAAACTCACTGAGAGTATCCAACCATCTAGCTTGCCTGACATTTAAATTGGATTGGTCAAACAATTACCTCAGTCCACTGTGATCACTCATTAGAACAAACCTCCTGCTAAGGAGATAATGTCTCCACATCTTCAATGCATGAATGATGGCTTCCAAATCAAGATCATGAGTCACATAGTTATGATCGTGCTCATTCAAGTTCCTTGATTCATAGCAAAAAACCTTCCCTTATTACATTAGGACTCCACCAAGTCCTTCCTTGCAAGCATCTGTACAAACTACAAACTCCTTCTCAATATTTGCAATCTTCAAAACCAAATCATTTGTAAGAAACTTCTTCAACAACTCAAAACTAGTTGCACACTCTTCAACCCATTCAAACTTCTTCCCTTTCCTTTGCAAGGATGTGATAAGTAATCCAATCTTAGAGAAGTTCCTGATGAACCTCCTGCAATAACCTACTAGTACCATGAATGATATGAACTCATTCACGTTCCTCGAAGCTAGCCACTCCATGATAGCATTAATCTTTTTTGGATCCAATGCTATCCCTTCCTTGGAAACAACATGTCCTGAGTAATAAATCTAAGTTTGAAAGAAACTGCACTTGTTAAGCTTGACATATAACTTATGGCCTCTTAAAAATATCAATACTATTGTCAGGTGCTCAACATGCTCCTTTTAATTCTTTGAATATACTAATATATCATCAAAAAATACTATCACAAACATATCTAGATAAGGGCGCAACACATTATTCATCAAACACATAAAGGTGGTTGGAGCATTGGTAAGACCAAAAGGAACAACCACAAACTCATGGTGCCCATACCTTGTATGAAAAGCAATCTTGATATGTATTATTCCTTGATGTGCACCTGATGATATCCTGATCTCACATCAATCTTCAAAAACATTGTAGGTCCCTTCAACTGATCAAAAAAATCATCAATCTGCTACAATGGATACCTATTCTTGATAGTCACCTTTTTCAACTACCTATAACATTGCAGAATTTGGGAGTACCATCCTTCTTCCTTACAAACAACATTATTTCACCCCAAGGCAACACACTTGGCCTTATGTAGACCTTATCAAACATCTCTTTAAGTTGCAACTTCAGTTAATCCACCAACCCTGGATTTCTCATCCTATATGGTGCCTTAGATGTTGGTGCTGCTCCCAATACCAACTCAATAGAAAATTCCACCTCCCTGTGAGAATCTATGTAGGAAACACATCCTGAAACTGTTGCTAGACAAGATAATTTCTCAATACCTCATCATCCTCAACATCCTTTCCTTTTTCACTAGAAAAATGTACTGCAAACAACAAACATCCTTTCCTACAGCAATGCTTGGCCTACATAGTTGTAACCATTCTCATTGATGTAGGATTCTTCTTTCTTTGCATCTTTTCTCCATCATCATCTAGACACTCAATGGCCTTGTCATATCAATCTACCTTAGTCCTATGAATGAACAACTAGTCCATGCCCAAAATCATGATATATGAACCCAAAGGAAGCACATTTATATGTGCTTATGTAGGCATACCATTAAGCTAAAATGCATAAGATCTCACCCAATGATGAACTCTTCTCTTGGTTCTTGTAGCCAACTGCACCAACCAAGAGTATGCATGCACATCTTTAATCAAGCAACATTGATCCACTAGGCTAGGACTAATATATCTATAATTCAATCTAGGATCAATCAAAATAGAAACAACTTGATCACAAACCTTACCTTGCATATTGATAACAATTGCCCGATGATATGCCTTCCTATTATCGACTGCTGCATAAATCCAGGGAATAGTCTGGCCTACATATCTAACTATTTGTGCCTCCTGAGTACTGTAAATCTAAGGCCTGCAAACTTGATGCGATGGACAATCTCTCCTACGATGCTCTCAACCTATTGACAGTGTCGGATGCTGCCAACATTGTAAGGGGATATCCTTGATGTGAAGTCCCAATTAGACTTCACATGATTTGGTGTAGGAGTCCCATTTGGGGTAAATCACATACAAATATCCATTATAGATGATAGAACATGAAAAATTATGAACGACAACACAAAATAACTTGTATGCATGAGAAAATGGAAATGCAAATTGTTAGTTCCTATGTTATAGTAGTCAAAAGCAAGATTATTCTTTTCTATTATTTGGTAAATTTGTAAAATATTTCGTATGATTTCATAGGGATCAAGTCTTAGTGTTAATTTGAGTGGAAAAAAAAAAAAGTTTTCAATAGTTTATAAAAGGGTTTATGTAGTATACCTAGGGGGGATAGTATGGGGTATAGAGGGAGGTACCCAAGGGAATAATGTAATAATGGGATGGGCCATAATTAATAAACAAAGTGGTTAACCCTCATTATGTAAGGGACCACAAGTAGTTAGAAATAATGTGATAAGCCCATGGTATTAGATATATGGTATTGAGAGAACCATGATAATGACCCCTGGTATTGTATGTATGAATTCTATATAGAGGCTAGTGACTCCCCATTAAGAGATGTCAAGGAATATTGTATGGACAAGCATATGGCTTCTGGAGTGTTCTCCTTCCATAAAGAGTGATTGTATGGTGTTACCCTACCTCAAGGGTTTGATAAATAAAGAAGCATTTCATATTATGTTGGATCTATCTTGTTATTTCTGGGCATACTTCTCTTTTATTATATTTGCAAGTCATATCTATTAAAATTTCAACCTCAAATCAAAGTCCCACGCGAATTCATTCACCTTCTGCTGTATCTCTTCGGCTTTTGTCACAGATTGGGCTTGCAACTTATGCTTCTTGAATTCATTATTGAGTGCCTTTTTCATCTCATCGAGTGTTACATTTGGATGAGCTGAACAATACTTAATATACCAGCTTAGTGCTCTATCTTGCAGTGTTGTAACCAACTGCACTTTCTTTAAATCATCATCTCTAACTTGTTGTGAATTCCACACAATATATCTACAAACCAAAACTGTTAAGGGTCTTCTGTTCCCAGACCTATGAATATGGGCATCTTCATTGCATTGTCCATGTTGACTAGTGGAGGTGGAGGTGGAGGTGGAGGTGTAGGTGTAGGTGTGTGAGGCGGAGGTGATGGTGGAGGTCTTCGTCACTTTCAGACGCTCTCAACAAAGGACTATACTTAGCACCTGAATCTAGATCTCTTCTGAACATTTTTCCATTTCGCGTAGCTCCCATCAGATCTCTTCTAAACATTAATTTAATGGCATAACCCTTTTCTCACATAATAGCATTTTAATCCAAGTCTTCAGGGATTTTAGATACTTACCTCTTGGTCCTTTGAAAAAATGCCATTCAGCTTCACTATAACTGACAGAGGTATCGTTCGTGAACTCAGTAATGAACCCGTCGAAAATGTTATCGATACATTAACCGACAGCCCTCATGATATTGTTTTCTAAAGCTTCTAGATCCCTGACCAATTCTAGCGTCCACACAATAGGGTTTTCCAATTTTCACGTACCTTGACCATCTACCAGTTTAGACAACTACTAGTGTAATTCACATGGAAAAGAGAAGAAGAAAATTTTGTGCTCATTTGTAAATAGGTATCTATTCAACCACTCTTCCTTCGACGAGCGTGGATTCCTGTTTTCCTGGGCTGCAAATTTGTGCAGCTTTCAATCTATCCACCTCTTGATTTCCTTCTTATTTGGGAACCATTTATTCGATATCACACTTTCCTCAGACAAATCCTGGTCCTGGCAACTAAACCATTTGTTGGCTTAAGGGGGTCTAGACTCAGGTTCAGAGTTAGTTGCACCAACCAACAAACCCCTAACTGTTGGCCCTTTCGGAAACAACCCATGTAGTGCTAGTTGCAGTCTCACTTGAAGCAGTATTGGAGGATGACAAAACCAGGTTTCTGCATCCAGAGGTCTATGTGATGGGTTTTTTTTTACTTCTAGGGCTTTACCTTGACCTTCATGAACCTTAACCCTTGAACTGCAGAAATTAAGATAACTTACAGATAACAACTTCTAACCCTAACAATTTCTAACCTTGCGCCTATTGCCTTAAACATTCATATCATTAAGTAAACTAGTAGATCTATTACTTTCATGCACCAATTAAGTGTTTCTTTAGATAATTATAGAAAATAGATCGAATATAGAGAAAATGCATAAGTAATTAGAAAGTCATAGATACCCAAATATGGCTAAAAATAGTCTTTATTATGATCAATCCTTCGGTTACAAACTCCTTATTCCCTGTGCACACAGCTGTAGGGGCCTGCGCACTCAGTGGTAGACTTACCAAAGTCTCTGCGCACATAGTTGCAGGAGCCTTCCCCTTCGCCTAAGTACAAAAATAATTTTTTCTACCTTAGATCACTTTCACATACATAGATCTTCAATGCTTCACTAACTTCCTATGACTCACTAAGACTTCTTTATATAGCTTCTTTCTTTACAATACCATGGCTCGCAAACCATGGGCAAGTCACAAAACATCTTAACTTCTAACAAACGAAGGGGCTTTGACCTTCCTAAATCCCCTTTGACTCCTACGATCTTCGCGCTCTGCTTCCTTAAAATGTGGAGACTTTACATAATTAACAAAAATGATTACAAAATTTACTCTAGGGGACGTCGTCCCAACAATATTTTTTGTTGATGTTTTGATATATATATATATATATATATATATATATATATATATATATATATATATATATGGATGTAAATACCACCATGAACTAAGTTATAAAGCTCCTATAAGTAGTATGGGTGTCATGTTATTATGTTTATTATATTGTCATGTTGTCATGATGTTTTGATTTTGAGTAGGTTCTTCATTCTAAATACTGCAACAAGCTAAATTATAAAGCTCCATAGGAAGTATGTTTGCTTTTCAGCGGTTTTGCTGAGGTCTTGGTGTGGTTTAACACCAATAACAATGTTCCCCAAGGGGGAGGGTTCTGTAATAGCCCTGGTGAAAAGTTCATGTAATAAAAGTTAATAAAGGTAAAATAAGGCCACGGTTAAGGGACACTTATTCCAAGCTGAATGTTGGGAAAATATATCCTAGTGGGCATCACTAGATGTGTGTTTTGGCTAAGGAAAATTGGAAAAGGCTAAGGCTAAGGCATTAAAAGGAAAAAAGACACTTTTTGCACATTTATTTATGAAAATAAAGTAAATTAGGAGAAAAGGAAGGTAAAAGGTCACAAGTTGCATGTGAGGAGGAAATTGAAGTAAAATAATGGAAAATGAAGAAATTAGAGGCCTCATGCATAAAAATGCTTCTGAGGCTCAGTTCATGGCTTTTTGTCAAGTTCAAGTTTGGAGCTCTCTTATTATTCTCTCTCTCTCACTCTCTTGGTCACTTAGAGTTTTCTTGGAGCACTCTAATTGGAGAAAAGGAAAGGGAAATCAAGGAAAGGAAAGGAAAAGTAAGAAACGTTCAAGGGAAGGAAAGTAGGACTCAAGCAGCTTCAACAGGAATACTTGCAGGTAACCTTTTGCATGTGTGACTTCCTAGCTGGTTTGGACATGCATGGATTTGCATGTTGGTGTATGGTTCTCTTGCTATCAGTGGCATGGTTTTTCTGGGTTATGAAAGTGGATTTCAGCCTAGCCTAGCCTTTTTTCGGATGCCATGGTACGTTGGGATGTTTATTTCGGTTTTGGAACATTGGAATTTCCAGTTGAATTTTGGAATCCAGGGTGGAGGTGGTCTCAAGGTTTATTCCCAAAAGCCTAGGAATTCCTTGATTAGTTTTGGTGGGATACATGGTAAAGCCGGAGGGAGAAGTCTTGGATTAGGGCCTAGTGATCCAGGTTTGGATTTCGGTAAATCCCGAGAGACAAGGATATGGAAAATTCCTTAAGGATAGTGATGGATTTTGGATGGCATTCCAAGTTATGTCCGGTTGTGATCGGAGCACCGGTTTTGGTGTGATCACGGTTGGATGACGGTGGAGGTGGTTTAACCTCTGGATTCCCTTGGTTGTTCTTGGATTGGTTTTTCTATGAGATCCCACATTCATGCTTGGAGTATGGCACAGGGGCGACTGGCTGAAAGAGAGATTTGGTTCAGCCATGTGGATGGTCGGGTGGTATGTGGAAGTCTCGAACCTAGTCGGATTTGCCTATGATTAATAAAAGCTAAGTTCTCTTACTTTTGCACTGATTTATATGTGGATTTAATGGTTGTCATATCTCTGATATTGATACGGTTTTATGTTGGTTATAAGCATGGTTGAATGACTGGTTCATGTCATGGCTATTTCATATATTTACTTGTAACTGTTAAATGGATGGCTGCAAGGCATACTTGATTATGTAGTAGTTCAATGGAGAAGGAGGTGATCCTTTTAGTTATGTTCCATAAATTGTTTTAGTCATTTATGCTTTGTCTGGTATCCTAGACCTATAGGTTGCATTGATGCCAAGTGTTTGACAGAATGTCAGTCTTGGTTGGGGATGCTTAGGCATAGTCCTGAGGGTGATTGTTGATTGATCAACATTGTTTTTATGATTTTAATGAATTATGGAAGTTAAAACAAGTTATGGGTAGAGGATAGGATTTTGGACTGGAAAAGTGGCTTAAATCCTGAGGTTGCTGGCACAAAACTGGAAATTCTAGTCCATAGTCACTGGAAGGTAGGCCTGAGAGAGAAACTTTAGATTGTTGGATACTCCCTTGCCCATAGCATGAGAGCGACTATGGCCTAAGAGTTGCATAATAGCAGTGGGACCTAGGGACAGATTGTCTGAGTGGCCGACTTGTCTCTTGAGGTTTCTGTTGATGATGTTGGATGAATGTATGTGATGTTCCATCAATTCCACTTACTTAAGGTGACATAGGATGTCGAATCTGATTGTAGTAGCATCTCTCCTCATGTTTACCCTATTTGGAATGGTTAATTTGGGTAGACTTGGGAGGGGGTGTTACACCAAGGCTTCTGAACAAGCAGAAAGGTAGGCTCAAAGGGATTTTTCCTATGAAATGCACCAATAGCTTGGAATGGTACTAATAAAATCTCCCAAATATGCATTCACAAGCGAAATATCTCGGGACGACCTTAAGAAGTTTGCTGTATGGTTCAAGCATATATTCCCTTGGCATAATAGCTCCATATTCTTTGTTTTTGTACTTCGATTTTAATAAATCCTTGTAGCTAACTATGCAAAGGCATGCCCTTGAATCATTATTCTCCTTGTAGAGGGATCTATGTAGCAGTTGAAATGGTAGCCTCTAACACTTGAAACTCAATTCTCCAATCTTATTATCTACCCTGTGAATTTCAAAGAAAACTCTTTGGTCAGTTGGATGTTGTAACCCTGTATCTTCTCACGAAATCTAATGCAACCAGTCCACTCAAAAGCAACCCTAATTACTGGATTTGATTTTGTCAAGGCAAGGTCTTGAGGCTCAAACCTGACTATGTCTCCCCCTTTGTGCTTTTTTATGTCTGGTGTTGTCATGACTGACAACAAAAGATAAATTATAGGGTTTCTCAATGCAATTACAATTCTTAACAATTAAGTGCAACAATAATGTAGCAGTTATGGAATTAGGGTTTTAGATGAGGGATTATGGAAACATTTGAATGAAAATCCCTATATTAATAAATTTAGACAAAAAAACTCAACTCTCAGACCCAAATATAGAAGTTTGTTTTTTTTATCTACAACAGAATTTCAAATACAAAGGTGCAACAAGAAAGCGCAATGCATAACAGGAATAGGTTTCTTGATATTCTAGGGCAACAACAACAAGGTTATGAGACTCCATATCACTTATATTGAATTATCAGGCTCCAAGATATAGTTGGAAAAAGAAATTTGAATGTTTAACACAGGTAAAACACAAAACACAACGACTGTGTGAAAGTGTAACGAATTCTCCAGGCACAACAAGGAAAACACAGTGAGCTAAGAATTCGAGGTTTGCAAGGTCATCTGGGCATTTTCCTCAACATGTAAGGATAAATTGAACAAAATGTAAGGTGAATCATTCAAGAAAATGAGGATTTGAAACCTGTAAGTGGCGATAACCTTTTGACTTGTAGAAGTGAAACAACTGTCCCTAAGCATTGAAAATCCGCTGCAGAATTAGCGCAACAAGTTCCAACTGATGTCTAGAATGATTTCGGTAGAACAAGGAGTAAATCACCAGTTTATTGGATGTCAAAACAAGTTGTTGAACTCCTAAGATGAATAAAACTCACCTTCAAGAACAATAATTGCAATTTGAAGTTCGAATCATGAGAGCGCAACAAAGGAATATCTCATACTCATTGTACTGAAGGGTGATGTCATAGCATCGTGCTTTATTTGACAACAAAATTGACTGAAATGACACCACAATTTTGTCTCAATGATGAGAGAATAATGACCCTCTACTATATTTCACTCATGACTTTGGATTACACATTACCCTAAACTTATTAAACCTAAACTATAATAGAACTAACCTGCAAATATATGATAAAGCAAATATACCCAAAAATAACAAGATCAACCCAATAATATAACATGAAAATGCTTCTCGTTATTGATCAAACCCTTGAGGTAGGGTAACACCATACAATCACTCTGTAAGGAGGAGAACACTCCACAAGTCATATGCTTGCCAATACAATAATCCTTGACATCTCTCAATGGGGAGTCTCTAGCCTATGTATAGGATTCACACATACAATACCATGGGTCATTACCATGGTTCTCTCAATACCATATATCTAATACAATGGGCTTATCACATTATTGCTAACTACTTGTGGTCCCTTACATGATGTGGGTTAACCACTTTATTTATTAACTATGGCCCAACCCATTATTACATTATTCCCTTGGGTACCTCCCTCTGCACCCCATATTATCCCGCATAGGTATTCTACATTCCACCCCCATTAAACATGTTTCATCCTCGAAACATAAGAAGAACACAAATAATAAGATCTACTCAAAAGAGTAGTCCACTGGTATGATGCACATGCATCTAGCCATCCCAGAGACAGGTGATTACTCAATCTAGTCGGTGCCTCACTCGCTTGAGATGGGAGTTGATCTTGGCAGTTCCTCCATGTTGATGTGATGTGGTTGGATCTTCGCACCACTCTATTGTCCTTGTGGCTAATTTGTTGCCAACTTGTTGGTTGTTTTCTTACTTGGTGATGTGGGTGGTGATATGTTGAAGTTTTAACCAATGGTGTATCTTTCTTTAATTCACCACCTAATGGAGTCTGATTGGTATCTGGTACCTATTGTGCTGCCTGCGGTTGTTGCTTATCTTCTAGTATTACTTCAACCATGGATTCATCATTTGATGTGTCAGTACCTGCAACATCTTCTACTTCAGCCTCCTTAGACTCTACCTATTTATTGATGGAAATATCCTGTAATGTAATTTTCTTGTTTTTATACTAGAGCTTTAGGAATTTCTTCAGCACATTAATATTGATAGTACCAATAGATTCCATCCAAGGGTATCCCAAAACAATATCCACATTAGCCATATCTGAAGCATAAAAATCAAAATGCAAAACATACTTATCCATAGAAATCTTCAAATCTTTATAAACTTGCACCTACTCATTGATAACATGTGTGTGCTCCATTTGTTTGGCTGGGACTTGCAATATTTTAGCCAAATCAACATTAATAAAATTATACTTGCAGCTAGGATTGATAGACACAATTATCTTCTCTTTTTGAATACATCCATGAACCTGTAATAAGGAGATACCATCATAAAATAACCCCTTACATGTCTCATTCCCCTGGTTTCTAGCACGAGACCATTTGTCTAAAAGGACTTTTTCAAACTCTTCATCAGGAAGGCTTAAATGCTTCTGGAAGTCGGTGATTTCCACCATATGGCAGTCTCACCTCTAAACTTAAACCATGTCAAAGGTCACCAAAATTTCCCAACTTCTCGCTTTGCCCATTTTATGAATTCTTCAATAGTGGGGCCATCATCTTTTCCTATTAAAAATAAAATCCTTGCTAGGTTTTTTGATTTCCTTTTTTCTAGATGAGACCATTTGTCAAAAAATAGTTTTTTCAATTTCGTCAGCATGACATAACTTCAGAATCTCACTGTCAAGTGATTTCCACCATATAGCAGCCTCATCTTTCAAAGAATACCTTATTTATTAACTATGGCCCGTCCCAATTATTACATTATTCCCTTGGGTACCTCCTTATGTACCCCATATTATCCCCCCTAGGTATACTACAAAAATGCTTGCTCTAGTAGGTTGATATGTAGAACATAGATGACCAACACAAGGACTGTTACATTGCTTTGCTATTGCCCCATTTAAGATTGCCACTGTCATAGCAGAATATCGGGACATAAGCAGAGGCATTAAAGATTGCTATGAATTAGAAACCTCACCAATTCAGGATAAGGATCTGGGAGTGTTGGCTTGTATGGGCCTGACCTAGGTTCAGAGGTGATTTAGCCAAGCAAATCTCGGTACCACTGGCCCTTTCAGCAACAGTCTGTGGAGCGCGGACTGAGGTCTCACCTGAAGTAGTATGGGAGGGTGCTAGAACCAGGTTTCTGTACCCTGGGGATGTCCGATGAGCTTCTAGAGGTTCGGAGTTTGACCCATTGCTACGCGCACTTACTATCCCTTCACGACCTGTAGTATTGCTTCCACGTAGCCCTACTCGGGGCGCAACCCATATAATACCCAAGTTCCTTGCTATTTAATCTGTTATTATCCAATTACTTAACTTGTTCATGGAATACTAATGATTATTACAGCATATTCAACAATCATATCAGTGCGCGTGATAAATAAAATAGTATAAACATAAAGAAGGAAATGCATAGCAGATACATAGAAATAGGAATCAACTTCTCTTTATTAATCTTCAATCCTGATTACAGACTCGACACTGCCCTGTGAACTCAGTTGCAGACTCTACTAGGCCTCTGCGCACTTAGCTACAGAGCTTCTTCCTACTACTATGACCCAATACACTTAGAATCCTACGCTAAGCTCGAACCATTCGTATTCTTTTTCTCTTATTCCTTAGTTTTTTTCCCTTTACAACTTAGAGCCTCGCTCTATTTATACAATCCCATGGTCCAGGGACCATGGGTAGGCTAATGTGACTTTATATTACATTACAATACTTTAGGCCAGATAGAGATATGACTTAACCTATACTTCACACTCCGCGCCCGCAATTTGCGGAGTTTTACAAAACCTTTGACCAAAACTTGGCTTTAAGCCCCAAAACATGATGTGGGGGGATTACATGCCCAACAGGCCCCCAACAAAATCATCGTGACTCATCCTGAGTCACTCTGCTGGTGCAGCGACCTTGGTGCGAAGCCCCTCCAATTGGTCTCGTACTGCTCGGAGGTCCACAACGCACTGTTTTGCGGTTTGCTGGACCTGCTGCATTCTTGCTTCTGAATCATCCATGTCTTAATCATGTCCTTTCCTTGGTACCAGCTTCCGGTGCATGTGTTTATAGTCCCGTTCCCTTGTCCATCTCCTCAGGTCGCGAAGACTGTGCTTCAACCGATTAGCTAGAGAGGCAGCCCACCCATGTAGGGTTTCAGGCGGTTGCCGTTTACTTTTCCTGGGAAAGGTTCTCCATTGAGTTTGACTAGCTAGACCACACCTTCATCTGTGACCTCCTTTACCACATATGGTCCCAACCAGTGCATTTTGAATTTTCCCAGAAATTTTTCAAACTTACTGTCATATAATAGTACTAAGTCGTTTGCCTTGAAGGTCCGCAAATTGATATGGTGGTCGTGCCAGGCCTTTTCACACTGCTTTTGTACCTGCTGATGAAATCCATCTAGAAACCATTCTTCCTCGAGTTCTTCTATTTGTGTGAGCCTTTCTTCTAGAGCTTCGTGGTCCATCATGCTTGTGAGCACTGCTATTCGTAGACTAGGTACGATGTATTCCATCGGCATGACAACTTTCGTGCCATAGACCAACTAAAAGGGTGTTTGTCCCATTAATTTCTTGCATGTTGTCCTGTACGAACATAACACAGCGGGTACATGCAGGTCCCAATCGTTCCGCTACGCGTTACATACTTTGGTCAGCACAGTCTCCAGTATTTTATTGAATGCCTCTACTGTCCCATTGGCCTGTGGGTGGTACGATGTAATTTTCTGATGGTACACCTGGAACACTTCTATGAGCGTGCTAATGGTTTCATTCAGGAAATGTGTTCCGCGAGCACTCATTAATATTTTCGGACAGCCAAATCGTGTCAACACATTTTCGAACAAAAACTTTGCAGCTGTAGCGAGCGTGCAGTCCTTGACCGACTGTGCTTCCGCCCATCGTGTCAGGTACTCTGCTACGGTGATGATGTAGCACGCCCCCATCTTTCCCTGAGGTTTGATCGGGCCCACAAAGTCAATTGTCCATTTCTCAAACGGCTGCAATGTCATTTGGGGATTTAGTGGCATCTCGTCCCTTCGTGATGGTTTTTCCGTCCTCTGACATATATCGCAGGCCTTACAGTGTGCTTTTGAATCCTGGTGCAGGGTCAGCCACCATAACCTTACACACAGAATCTTCTGTGTGGTTGCGTGTCTTGCATAGTTTCCTCCTACAGTGCCCCCATGTGATTTCGCGAGGATCTGACCTTGTTCAAATTTAGGTACGTATCTTTGCAATATCTCATTGTTGCCCATATTGTAGAGGTGTCCTGCGATGACAGAAAAATCCGTCATGCGCACCACCAATTCCTTCTTTTGTTGGATTGAGTATTCCTTCAGCACAGTCCCTGTTGTTAGAAAATGGATTATATCTTCAAAGTGTCCGTCCACGACGCACACTGCAAAGAGCTATGCATCAGGTAGTCCCTCCTCCAAATTTGTTGGTTCCTTGCCCATATCAATGCGTGACAAGTGGTCTGGTGCTACATTTAAGTGTCCTGGCTTGACTATGACCTCAAACTAATATTCTTGAAATAGTACAAGCCATCTGCATATTTTCCCCCCCAACACAGGCTTGTTCACCAGGTATTTCAATGCGGAATGGTTAGTATACATCTGGAAACGTCCTCCTAGTAAATAGTGTCAGTGTTTTTGGAGCGCGTACACCATTGCCAACCCCTCGTGCTCAGTGGTAGAGTAGTTCTTTTCTACTTTGGTCAATCTTTGACTCGCAAACATGATCGGGTGATCCACATCCTCTGTGCCCTCCTGTGTGAGTACAGCTCCCAATGCAATACACGACACATCCACATGTACATGAAATTCCACATCCCATTTTGGGAAGACCAAGATTGGAGCAGAGGCCATTTTCCCCTTCAGGACATCCAAACTCTTCATGCAATCATCATTCCAACAATATGTAACATCTTTTTTCAATAGCTTTTCCATCGGCACGGTTATTTGGGCATAGCTTTTGATGAACTTCATATAGTATCCAGTGTGTCCCAAGGTAACGTGCAGTTGTTTAACACTTCGTAGTGCTTCCAAATTTAGGATAATGACAATCTTCGCAGGGTCCACCATCAAACCTTGTTTGTAGACCACATGTCCTAGCAGGTTTCCAAAAGGAATGAGGAATGTGCACTTCTTCAGGTTCAGTACAATTTGGTGTCAGTGGCAAGTATCCAGCATCAAGTGTAAGCTCGCTACATGGTGCTTAACTAATCCAAAGACAGTCCACTCATCCAGATAGACCTCCAAGAACTTGTGGATGTATTCTTTGAACGCAACCACCACGATGCGTGAAAATATATCTGACGTGTTCTTTAGTCCAAATGGCATAACAATGTATTGAAAGTAGCCCCATTCTGTTGCCAAGGTTGTTTCGCTCCTATCTTCCGGCACGATATTGATTTGATGGTACCCTGAGAACCCATCTGTGAAAAAGTATGATTCTTGGCTGCCAACATTCTCCATTACTTCATCTGTGAATGGTGTTGGGAATGGATCGTGTGCACAGGCGTCGTTCAGCTTCCTGAGGTCTACGCATATTCTTATTTCACCCTTCTATTTTTTCTCCTGTACTACCATAGGACTCACCTAGTCGGATTCTTCCACTAGTTCAATAATTCCGGCTATGAGCATTTTGTCTAATTCATCGCGGACCTTTTCTTTATACTTCGGATTCAAGCGGTAAGGCCGCTACTTAACTAGCTTCATGTTGGGTTTTAGGTTGATCTTCATCATCCCTAAATCGCCAACGACCCCTTTTAAGTCCGTAATTTTTGTCGAGAACAAGTCTTGGTATTCTCGGAGTAACTCAGTGACCTTATTGACTCTAGCATCATCCCAATAGTCCGCAAGCATTGTGTACTTTGGTTCTACCTCTGTTCCAATGTTGACCTGCTTCGTCTTTAGCAGCACGGTGTTGTTGGGGTCTTCAAGTGATGGTCCGCGAATCTCGCAACAGCCTTCCATTTTTGAAATGTTAATGTTCCGTGGGTCCTCATCCTCCTCCTCAACAATTACATTATAACACTCTAGTGCACTGCTTAACTGTGTCGCCCATTCTGGCTGAAGTACTTCCATCGGATCCTGTGGTATTTTGAAGATAGCGGCTTTCACTGCTTGTAGTGCATCGTCAACAATATCCGACCAACGATCTTCAAATGTGAATGTTAACAAAAATCCCTCACGCAAGACATCCCATTCGCCCATACCATGGCAGAGCTCTGTCTCCATATAAAAATTTATGGGTATGATGTCCAAGGTATGGTAGAATAAATGTACCCATTTAGGCTATGGCTCTTCCCCATAGACCTTGGTCCATTTTGCAAGGTGTGTCCATGGATCATCTCGTTCATCGTATTTGTCTACTAGCTGATACAAAATGGATCCAAAAACCCTCTAAGTATTCAAAATATTTCAAAAGATCAAAACTATCGCATAAGGAAGAACCCTTAGAAAAGGCGGAAAACACTTTTGACAGCGAAAAACAGTAAGAAATAGTGGAAAAACAAGTTATCGGTAGTGATGCATAGGAGCTGTCAGATTTGGCCGATCAACAATCCAGATCTGATCAGCACATCACAATCGGTGGAGGCTATCGGAGGCTACCACATAGATATTGCGATAGCGATCAATGTGGTCAATAAGGACCATCGATCAAGCATGCGAATCGATGGTCCAAGTTGAATCGCGATATCACAATCGACAATTATAGAGGAGCGATTACAAACGTGCTATGGTATGTGCAATATATGATTACGATCAATCGCATCGAAGAATTACAATGGAGTGGGGCCAATATAAACATAACTTGCGATAGCCGAACACGATGGAAATATAAGTGATATTTGATATATTTTGAGATCTAGAAAATAGGGTTTTCCTTTGTATTTGTGTTTTTCGTTAAATAAACAAAATACAAAGGATAAAGTGCCAATGCGATGAAACCAGACCCCAAAGGGTTTATTAATGTTGTTGTATATTATTTCAAGTCTGTCTAAAGCCATTTTATGGGGATTTTTTATGTTTTAATGTATTTTTAAATACAACGGGAAATTACGATACAAGTGGGATTTTGGGAGGACCGAAGGTAGTAAGAGGTTTTGGCTGGGATCCGCCCAAGCCTGTACACTAGTTTCCACATGGCCAGGCCCTGGAGAGAGAAAACCACCCTTTTCGGGCGGTTAACTTCTGTATACCTTCAATGCCTGAAATGAATCTCAGCCGTTGGATCAAGATCCCTCAGATCAACGGTGGAGATACAATAAGTGCTATAAAGGCGGGCCTAATAGGAGCATAGAGTGAAATTTATAATATTTGAAGTCCGATGAATAGTGTTTTGGTGGATTTTTCCCGTGTTTTGCAGTGTTTCTTTGTGTAAACAAAAAACGCTATTTTTGGGGATTTCAAAGGCCCGATGACCCATTCTGTTATAGAACAAGTGGCTATCATCCCTGAAGGCATTTAGCAATGATTGCTAATGCTCAGAGGGGGATTCGAATGGATAGAGGCTGGGAGCTAGAGAGCCTGAGAAGGGGAAACGAACAGACAGTGCCAATTGGCTTTAAAGCCACAGACTGATAGAGATAGAGGTAAGCAGTGCTGAGATAGAGAGAAAACATAGACAAAGATTCAGTGAGGAGAGTTTGTGTACTCAAAAAGGCTTGGGGGATCCAATTAAAACCTTGTTGTTTTGTATCTGTTGTGTGAGACTCAAACTGAGCTCATTTTTGTAAAAACTCTGCTTCTGAAGACATAAATAAGAGAGGTCACCACTGAAGGCTGGACCAGGATATGTAGCCCAGGAGTGTTGGGTGAACCCCTTATTAAATTTGTTGTGTTTATGTGTGTTTGTCTATTATGTTCTTTAATTGCTTCATTTTCTATGTATTTTGCAATCTTATCGATCCATTGCACAAAGTAACATAGGCAAATCCATGCACATGAGTCTGTAATACCTTAATAATTGTCTAAGATCTCATTATCAGATCACTAGCCGTATTTGTGGTTTCCCAAATCATAGGCACATCATCCTTCTGCATCCGTACTAGTCCTCAAAATTTCCTTGATGCGTACCCCATCATCGTGTGGGTGTTACCCGCAGTGCCCACTTCAGCGCATTGAACCACTGCTGTTCTGGTACCGTGCTTTCAAATTTGCTCAGAAATTCATCCACCACTGACAATCCATCATATGTCAGCAGCTCCTTTGCCTCTGTTGTCACGCAATGCAATGATATGATCATCAGGTTGCAGTTCAACGTCGTTACTTTGTGCAGTTGATTCTGCCATCACTCTACTTCTTCGTCTGAATTTGAGGTGCAGGAGATTTCACGCTCCCATGAAATTCTTCCATCTGCAGTTGGATTCACCCAATCTTATTCTCACGCAGTTATCTTGTAAATACAATCGAGATCGTCATCACTATCATCGTTGCGCACCGGTTTAGTGTATCGCGCTCCTTCGGCTGGATCTAGTGGTACTACTATGCATAGTGACTTTTTCTCAAAGATTATTTTGCGCTTCTTCAAATTTATGAATCCATTCATATCGATAGCCCAGTCTATTACTAGTAGCATGGGATAGGGATTACTGTCATTGACAATCTCCATCACTTCAAAATCCACCTGTGCGCTCGCCCCTTCAATATTGACTGTTACCCCTTGTAATCTTCCCATGGGCAAAGTCTTCTGTTCATTTGCCATTCGTAACTGAATAGGGGACCATTGTAGCACAGGTTTGCCCATGCATTCCCATGTTTTCTTTGGTAGCACATTCACGTTCGAATCCAGATCCAGGATTACCTGATCCATTTCATACTTACCTATTTGTGTAGTCAACCTCATTTCCCTTTCGGTGCGCAATGCGTGCTTTCCAAGTTTCTGGACCACGTGCAGTTCTCCTAACCCCACACACCTAGTGATAAGTTCCTGTTGCCCTTTGATTGCCTTGCTATCATGCAGCAGTTTCATGCATGTCTCTAGAAAGGTAGTGAGCATTGAAGGATCCATCCCTGGTTCTAGTTGATCCTTACTACCTAAAGTGGAGGCCTCCGTGAAGCTCTTCTTAGCTTCCATGAATGTCTCCTTCACGCGTTCTAAATCAAATTCAGGTTCCTTTGTAGGAGCCTTGCGAACCCACACACTTTCTTCTGGTTGCTTCCCCTTATCATCTCCCGTGGTCATATTCGCTTCTAAGAATCATGTTTACATTCGGGTCTTCTTCACATGGCTTAGACTTCATCATTTGTAAATTCTGAGTTGGAGGGGGCTGGAGTACCCCCTTTTCTCGCATCCTCGCTATCAGCGAAGGGCAATATTTTGCCTCATGATAAAACTAAGTACAATACCGACATGATATTCTTGTTGGGTTTGTACAATCGCGGGCATAGTGCCCTGGCCCTCTGTAATTGTAACAAATTAGTTGTCCGCGACCCCTTCCTGGTCCCATTCTGCCTCGACCTCAACTGCATCCCTGAAATCCAGTGCACACCATCCCTGCATTCAGGTCAAGGGCTCGCATTTCGGTCTGCACCCTGTAGGCAGGAGTCTAATCCATCATTATTTCATAGCTTCGGCAAGTGCATTCGTCATGGCCTACCGACCAGCAGAAATTACAAAACAATTGCTGGGATGTCTGCGTATATTTTTGCAACATATGACAATTATCTGTGGTGTGTTTTCCTCCTATTTGGTAGATCGCACACCATAGTGTAGACATTGTGCTCAGCCTTGCCTGTTCCTTTGGTCTTAATGGCATCGACCCTCCTCCTACTAAGTAGTTCGCGAACACTGGACAATGGTCCTTGTCGTGCCCTTGGCCTTTGCATTTTATGCACCATACTTCCTCGCACACCTCTTGCCGATGTGTCCTATCCTATTTCAAACTTTGCATTTCCAGACACATATTTTATAGTTGCATGTGGATTTGTTAGACTCCCAACCCCGGGTCTTGTATAGGGGTCTCATGTAATCCCATTGCCATCTCCAACGCTTTAGCCTGGGTGGAAAGGTTTTGCTGTGATAGCGCCATTCTTAAGTGTGGCGTAAATGAGGCCACAAACCATGCTCGATGTTGTGCATATGTTAACGTCATATTGGCTTCGCAGATCGTACTCTTCAGCCTTTGGTCCAGATCCCAGGGGGCCTTGCCTGGGAGCATCGCAATCTCCTTAAACTCGATGATTGATTGTGTTTCTGATTTTGGCCTGCTAAATTCCCTCTTCAACGCGGCCTGGATTTCTGCGATTCCTATGTTCGAGTGGTCATTAGAGTGCTTGATATACCACGTTAATACGTGATCCTATAGTGCACTCACCAGCGTATCCTTTTTAATATTATCATCCACGATGCCTTGTGCTTCCTATACTACTCTTACCACGAACCAGAATTGGTCTGAATCTTCATTTCCCACTCCTCTAAATACCGGTAGTTTGATCGTACTCGCCATACTGAACTGCGGTGGTGGCGGAGGTGGGGTGGGTGGAGATGGAGGTGAGGAGGGTGAGACGGGTGGTGATGTGGGTGGAGGTGGTAAAAGTGGAATACGCTGCCTTATCAGACTGACCGCGCTTCTCAGAGAAACTTTCACGAGCTCTTCCTCGCTTTCCTGCGAGGGTGAAATTAAGGGACTGTTTTCCCACTCTTCACTATTTCTGCTTTTGTAGATATTCCCACTTCACGTAGTCCCAAACATTAATTTATTTGCATAACCCGCTTTTCACCCAATAGCATCTTAATCCAAGTGTTCAAAGATTTAATATACTTACCTCGCGGTCCCTTGAGAAAACTTCACTCTCCCTCACTGTAGCTGACGATCATGTCTACCGTAAACTCAGTGATAAATCATCCTATTATTCAGCCTAGCCAATGGTCCACAACTCACGCTATATTATCTCCTGACACTTCTAGTTTGCACACTAATTCTGGAGTCCACACTATTCGTTTGTCGAGCCTACACCTTCCCTGGCTATTTGATAACTTCATGATCCACTCATACAGCTCAGAAGGAAAGGATGCAAAGAAAATTTCATGGATTTCCATATACAGGTAGTGCTCCAACCATTGTTCCTTAGATACTTGCAAATTTGTATTTTCCTGTGTCGCGAACTCGGGAATCTTCTTGTCCAACCACTCTTCAATTTCTTTCTTTGTTGGATTCTAGTGGCACGACATTAGACATCCTTTATGTAGATCCTAGTCCTGGCAACGAAACCATTTGTTGGCTTGTATGGGCCTGACCCAAGTTCAGAGGTGATTTAGCCAAGCAAATCCTGGTACTACTGGCCCTTTCGGTAACAGTCAGCGGAGCGCGGGCTGAGGTCTCACCCGAAGTAGTATTGGATGGTGCTAGAACTAGGTTTCCGCACCCTGGGGATGTCCGATGAGCTTCTGGAGGTCCACGGCTTGACGCATTTCTACGCACACTTACTATCCTTTCATGACCTGCGGTGTTGCTTCTGCGCAGCCCTACTCAGGGCACAACCCATATAATACCCAAGTTCCTTGCTATTTGATCTGCTATTATCCGATTACTTAACTTGTTTATGGAAGACTAATGATTATTACAACATATTTAGCAATCATATCAGTGTGCACAATAAATAAAACAGTATAAATGTAAAGAAGGAAATGCACAACAGATACACAAAAATAGGAATCAACTTCTCTTTTTTAATCTTCAATCCTGATTACAGACTTGACACTGCCCTGCGCACTCAGTTGTAGGGGTCCGCGCACTTAGCTGCGGACTCTACTATGCCTCTGCGCACTCAGCTACAGAACCTCTTCCTACTACTACAACCCAATACACTTAGAATCCTACTCTAAGCTCGAACCATTCGTATTCCTTTTCTATTATTCCTTAGCTTTTTTCCCTTTACAACTTAGAGCCTCACTATATTTATACAAACCCATGGTCCACGGACCATGGGTAGGCCGACGTGACTTTATATTACATTACATTACTTTAGGGTGGACAGCCCTATGACTTAACCTATACTTCATGCTTCGCGCCGGCAATTCGTTGAGTTTTACAAAACCTTTGACCAAAACTTGGCTTTAAGCCCCAAAACATGCTATGGGGGGATTCCATGCCCAACAGGGAGTGCAGTAGATTCAGTCATAGCTGGCTAGCCTGCGTATGGAGTTGTAGAGCCTCAAGAAGGGAAAAGAAGTCGAGAATGAGGTTCACGCAGAAGTTTGGTGTTTGAAATGTAAGGGCTAGGTTCATGATAAGGATCATTGCCCAAGGTACCAAAATTATCTTGTTGGGGGAGGTCCTATCCCCATGAAGCTAGAAAACACCGTTGGGCCAAGCGCAGGAGTAGTACTGTGGTGTGCGATTTGTTAGATTATAGGAAAAAACATGATGGATAATTTTCATTTACTACAAAAGTTTGTGCAGACTCCATAACATCTATTCTATAATATTTGTAAGTCTTTGTGTCATGACAAACACAATTGTTGAAGTTACGAATTGATGATGGATAGAACACCAACATATAGACTACAGATGGAGGCTTGTCCTCAGGATCAAGGCACAACTGAAATGCACGGTGGATTTCAGGGATGAGGAAGATGGGGAGGAGGAGGGGCTGGAAGAGATTGTGGCTAGATCTTCTATTACAATTATGGAGAACTGGGTCACTTTGAGCGTGATTGTCAGAATCCTATGCACCCCTTGTGTCAATATTGTCGCCAGTTTGATCATGTTATAGAAGACTTCCCGGTGCTCATTGCAAAGATGAAAGAAAATAAGACTCGGACTCAACAACCTACCCAACGTGAAGAGGGTCATAGTGTTAATAGTTTCACGCAAAGTGGCATAGCTACCGGGGAAGATAAAGGGAAGCAACCAGAGGAAAATGTGTGGGTTTGCAAGGCTGCTAATAAGGAAACTAGATTTGATGTAAATAAGGTGAATGAAACATTTATGGAACCAAAAAGGATCTTCGAGGATGAAGGATCTTCTACATCAAGGAATCAAAAGACGGGAAACCTGAAGATATCAGTGTTGCACAGGAGGTAGACCCGTCACTATTAGCATAATTTTTGAAAACCTGCATGAGAGTCCTAAGGGATAAGAAGGTAGTAGAAGTACTGCAATAATTGATAGATAAACTCACTGGAAAGAATAAACCTCTACTAGAGTAGCATGTGGTACATAAGGTGGGCAAAAGTAAGAAAAGGACTGGTCGCAAAATGAGATTGACTGCACAGATTGGAGAATACGAAATGGACCAGGCAATTACTGATTTGGGGTCTGATGCAAATGTTTTGAGAAAGCAAACTTGGGAAATAATGGGAATACCAGCACTATAGTGGTCCCTGATCCAATTGAGGATAGTGAACTAGAAAAAGATTATTCCTATGGGGAACCTACATGGAGTGACTATGGATACTGAAGGGGTGCACGCCATAGCATATTTTGAAGTGATTGAAACAGTGGATGACAATAACCCATATCCAACACTACTTGGAATCAATTAGGAATTTGATATGAACGCAGTCATCGATCTGAAGAAGCGCAGTATGAAATTCGTAAAGAAGGAACTGAGGGTTACTGTACCACTAGAACTAGCTGAGGGTGCACAGTATACTGAACCAGTCTGCGATTATGAGGACAACGATATTGAGCAGATCTATAAGCTGACTACACAAGATGAATATTGGATCAACCATATGGTGGATGGGTGAATTACATGGGAGAAGGATAGCTCATGTAATTCAGATTTAGATGAGGAGTTCGAACATTGGCAAAACAGGTTGCATGAGGTATCGTCGATGCGATGCAACAAGCTTACAAAATCACTCTGATGTATTTCCACTGAGGTACATAATTTACTGCACTAAGATGGTTTAGAAGATGTCAATTTATTTCTAGATAAATTTGAAAGATATGTACCATAGGAGCATCGATTCCAAACACTAGACATCACACTCGAGCTACTTCTACCAGATGGTGGGGTACCCATAAAAACAACTTCGCAGATTGGAAGGAATATTGACGGATTATGAAGTTGTGGTTTGGATATGCCAATACACTCATTACAGAAAAATACACAGGGAAGGATGATCTGCACGAGCATCTGGCTTGATGGATGAAAGCTTGGGGAGAAGAACCTCAACAATAATGGGTTCATATATTCTGCCATACTTTGGATACGATTCCAATGAACTAGTATCTAGAAACATAGTTGCGACATGGAACCGCAGAATGGGATGTTCTGAAAGAAATTTTTTTGTTAACCTTTATCTTTGAAGATGGATTTGAATGCATTGATGAGGCATTACATGAGATCAAAGATATAATATTCTGAATGCCTGAAGAACCTGTTGCATGGGTAAAACCAAATTCGAGTACGCAACTGTGCCATGCAATTGAATGTTACAATGTGATTGCCGAGGAAGGTGAAGAAGATCCTAGGAACATAAATATTACCTGAGTTAGAAGGACAACGCGAAGTTGGAGGGCCTAAGGCAGAATTTCCTGATATTTCACAACCCTTGAAGACTAAGCAAGTGAATATTGGATCGGAAGCACAAAGAAAGTTTGCAAATATAGGTGAGTATTGGGATGAATATATTGTGGACAAAGTTGCGGAGCTACTATGGGAGTATCAAGACTTGTTTCCCACCAAGTTTTCTGATCTGAAGGGATAGTAGGGGATCTAGGTGTTATGAAGATCACTTTAAACCCAGATGCAAAGCTAGTGAAGAAACACCCCTATCGATTGAATCCTAAGTATAAGGAGAAAGTGTGCGTAGAATTGGATAAGATGCTTGCATATGGGATCATTGAACCTGTTGAAGAATCAAACTGGATTAGTCCTATGGTAGTTCAAGAAAAGAAAACACAGGGTGAAATTCAGATATGCATAGACTTGAGGAAGTTGAACGATGCTTGTGTCAATGATCAAGATCGCGTTGGAGGATAGAAGTAAGAATACCTTCACTACTGAATGTGTGTGTTTCTAGTATATAGTTCTGCCTTTTGGACTTAAGAATTCCCCTCCAATATTCTCTAGGTTGGTAGTCGTAGCCTTCAAGGAGTTTAAGCACAATTTTTTGGAGGTATACTTTGATGATTGGACTGTGTTTGGGCTAGTTAAGAGACATGTTGCCAGCCTTCGCCTTATGTTGGATACGTGTCAAAGGTATCATATTTCCCTTAATTTGAAGAAATGTGTATTCTGCATACCATATGGGATAGTTGGGACATGTAGTCTGTAAGCAAGGGTTGATGGTAAACCCTGCCAAAATTGCAATAATTATTAATTTGGAGCCTCCGAAGAATGTTAAGCAACTACGTGAAACATTGGGCCACAAAGGGTACTACAGGAAATTTATCAAGGCATATCCGTAGATCACATTGCCCATGGAAAGATTGTTGAAAAATAATGCGACATTTTTCTAGGACGATGATTGCCAGAAGAGTTTGGGTGTTTTGAAGGAGAAAATGGTCACCATGCCCATTTTAGTGTTCCTCGACTAGAAGAAGGAGTTCCATGTAAACGTAGATGTGTCTTGCATAGAACTAGGAGCTGTGCTAAACCAAACCGATGAAGGAGATATTTGATGATTCGAGGACAACGGTATTGAGCAGATCTATAAGCTGACTACACAAGATGAATATTGGATCAACCGTACGGTGGATGGGTGAATTACATGGGAGAAGGATAGCTCATGTAATTCAGATTTAGATGAGGAGTTCGAACATTGGCAAAACAGGTTGCATGAGGTATCGTCGATGCGATGCAACAAGCTTACAAAATCACTCTGATGTATTTCCACTGAGGTACACAATTTACTGCACTAAGATGGTTTAGAAGATGTCAATTTATTTCTAGATAAATTTGAAAGAGATGTACCATAGGAGCATCGATTCCAAACACTAGACATCACACTCGAGCTACTTCTACCAGATGGTGGGGTACCCATAAAAACAACTTCGTAGATTGGAAGGAATATTGACGGATTATGAAGTTGTGGTTTGGATATCCAATACACTCATTACGGAAAAATACACAGGGAAGGATGATCTGCACGAGCATCTGGCTTGATGGATGAAAGCTTGGGGAGAAGAACCTCAACAATAATGGGTTCATATATTCTGCCATACTTTGGATACGATTCCAATGAACTAGTATCTAGAAACAGAGTTGTGACATGGAACCGCAGAATGGGATGTTCTGAAAGAAATTTTTTTGTTAACCTTTATCTTTGAAGATGGATTTGAATGCATTGATGAGGCATTACATGAGATCAAAGCTATAATATTCTGAATGCCTGAAGAACCTGTTGCATGGGTACAACCAAATTCGAGTACGCAACTGTGCCATGCAATTGAATGTTACAATGTGATTGCCGAGGAAGGTGAAGAAGATCCTAGGAACATAAATATTACCCGAGTTAGAAGGACAACGCGAAGTTGGAGGGCCTAAGGCAGAATTTCCTGATATTTCACAACCCTTGAAGACTAAGCAAGTGAATATTGGATCAGAAGCACAAAGAAAGTTTGCAAATATAGTTGACTATTGGGATGAATATATTGTGGACAAAGTTGCGGAGCTACTATGGGAGTATCAAGATTTTTTTCCCACCAAGTTTTCTGATCTGAAAGGGATAGTAGGGGATCTAGGTGTTATGAAGATCACTTTAAACCCAGATGCAAAGCTAGTGAAGAAACACCCCTATCGATTGAATCCTAAGTATAAGGAGAAAGTGTACGTAGAATTGGATAAGATGCTTGCATATGGGATCATTGAACCTGTTGAAGAATCAAACTGGATTAGTCCTATGGTAGTTCAAGAAAAGAAAACACAGGGTGAAATTCAGATATGCATAGACTTGAGGAAGTTGAACGATGCTTTTGTCAATGATCAAGATCGCGTTGGAGGATAGAAGTAAGAATACCTTCACTACTGAATGTGTGTGTTTCTAGTATATAGTTCTGCCTTTTGGACTTAAGAATTCCCCTCCAATATTCTCTAGGGTGGTAGTCGTAGCCTTCAAGGAGTTTAAGCACAATTTTTTGGAGGTATACTTTGATGATTGGACTGTGTTTGGGCTAGTTAAGGGACATGTTACCAGCCTTCGCCTTATGTTGGATACGTGTCAAAGGTATCATATTTCCCTTAATTTGAAGAAATGTGTATTCTGCATACCATATGGGATAGTTGGGACATGTAGTCTGTAAGAAAGGGTTGATGGTAAACTCTGCCAAAATTGCAATAATTATTAATTTGGAGCCTCCGAAGAATGTTAAGCAACTACGTGAAACATTGGGCCACAAAGGGTACTACAGGAAATTTATCAAGGCATATCCGCAGATCACATTGCCCATGGAAAGATTGTTGAAAAATAATGCGACATTTTTCTAGGACGATGACTGCCAGAAGAGTTTGGGTGTTTTGAAGGAGAAAATGGTCACCATGCCCATTTTAGTGTTCCTCGACTAGAAGAAGGAGTTCCATGTAAACGTAGATGTGTCTTGCATAGAACTAGGAGCTGTGCTAAACCAAACTGATGAAGGAGATATTTGATGATTCGATAGCGTTTGAAAGTATAAAGTTGTCAAAAGAAGAAAAGAATTATTCTACCACAGAGTGTGAAGGAATAACGATGGCGTTACATGCGCTGATGAAATTCAGACACTACCAAGGAAAAATTTAGGGGCTAATATTCGCAGGTGGGCTAATTTTCTATATTTTTTCCAAAAAAATGATTGATGAATTTCAATTTTTCCTAAAAATGATTCGCTCAAATTTTATATCACAAAATTATTTTACCTTCAGAATTGCCAAAATTTTATAGAGACTATATAAAATCGTTAAAAATTTGAATATTTTTACAAACATATCTTAAACATTTTATAATTTTCATTTTAGGGACTAGTAATATTCACCAAGGTTTCTAAAATTTAAGATTAATGTTCATCCTTAAAATTTTCCCTAGACACTAATTGTTAGGAGCGCACTTGAAAATGTACACAGACCATTTTGTTTTGAAATACTTGGTCAACAAGCCAGTGTTGGGGGGGGGGATCTATTGATGGTTGCTTTTGTTTCAAGAATACGACTTTAAATTAATTGTGAAGCTAGGGAGACTGAATTCTGGGCAAGATCACCTATCGCGGATTGAGAATGGTGACGAACCTACAAACCTAGAGGAAGGATTGCCTGATGTGCAGCTCTTTGTTGTGCACATTGCAGATGATCATTTTGCTAATATAATATAGTTCCTATCCATGGGTACCACTCCTGAATGGTACTTGACGCAACAAAAGAAAGAATTGGTGGTCGGAGTTGTAGATTTCTATGTTATTGTTGGACACTTATACAAAATGGCCTCTCATGAAATATTGCGAATGTATGTTCCGGATTATCAACGAAAAAAATCCTTGCTGAAGCACATGGCAGAGTCATAGGAGGACATTATGTTGGAAGAGAAACTGCGCAGAAGATTATAAGAGTAGGACTATGGTGGCCGACTGTGCATAAGGATTCCAAGATTTATTGCAGGGCATACGATGCCTATCATAGGATAGGGAGACCGTCATGAAGAGATGAATTACCTCTAAATCCTCAAGCATTGTTGCAGGTGTTTGATAAGTGGGCGATAGACTTCGTAGGACCAATTCAGCCACTAGTAAAGAAAATTAGAGCCTCATATATCATTATAGATACTGAATATTTAACGATGTGGGTTGAGGTGCAGCCTATGAAGGATTGTAGTACAACTACAGCTGCGAAGTTCATCTTTGAGTATATTTTGTCTCGATTTGGATACCCTAAGATTTTGATGAGTGATAGGGGAACACACTTCTTAAATGAAAAAAATTACGCTTTGCTCGAAGAATTCTACGTGTATCACCAAAAGAGTATGTCGTATCATCCTCAAGCGAATGGCACTATAGAAACATTTAACAAGATTATGGAGAATTCCTTAACAAAGATTTGAAATGCTAAGCGAAATGCCTAGGATGCAGACATACCCATTGTTTTATGGGCATATAGAACTACCTGCAAGCATTTGACTAGACAAACTCCATTCAAATTGGTTTACGAACAAGAAGTGGTAATGTTGATGGAATACGTAGTGCCTAGTTTGTGGATTGTTGCGGTTATAGACATGGCTAATCGAGATACTATGGAAGAATTCCTTATGCAACTTGTAGAGGTTGAGGAAGATCTTTTCTTGGCAGGTTTTCATCAATAGGTGCAAAAGGATCGTGAAACATCATGCATGATCTCCATATCAAACAATGCATCTTTAAGAACGAAGATTTGGTACTGTTGTATGATAGTAAATTCACAAAGCTTCCAAGAAGTTCCAAACACATTGGCTGGGGCTGTATATTATTAAGGAGATTACCAATGGAGGTGCAGTCTAGCTCGTGAAGCTGAATGGGGAATTATTTCCGAGAAAATTCAATGGGAGTTGAATGAAGTTGTATAGGGGTAATCCCGCCCCTGCGTAATGACTATATGGATGTGGGGTAGTCTTAGTGTTCCAGGTAGCTTCAAGGGAATGGGGGACTCTAAACTACACTGCCAAAATCAAGGCTGGACAAAGTGATGGGGTTGCATGCCATATCAAGGCAAGGCACAAAGGAGAGTTGCAACGAAAGAGTTGCGCTATGATGGCAGGTCTTGCGCAGCTGAGCCAAAAAGTGACTATTGGAAGCATTGTAGCTGATTGGATGGAGAATTTTCCATTGAAAGGAGTTAAGGGGAGAATTTAAGATGCATATCTTTGGAAATATGTCACCAAAATCACATTAATGATAAGGAATTGGAGGGAATAGACAAATTTGAATTCAAATTAAACTATAAATATGGCATCCCACTCCACATTCAAGTACTTTTCTTCCTGAGAATTTTCCTTAAGATTTTTCACCTTGCTTTGCGCTAAGAAAAGTGTTGCATGTCTGATAATGAGTGGGAGAGCATTCTTTCAAGGCTGAAATTTGCAAACTTACCGGATTGGCACCGCAAGATAATCCTTAAGAGAATTATTGCAACAAGACCTGAGACAGAGGTGAACCTAGTTGTACCTATAGGGTTGCCTACTACCACGTCTAGGTCACTAAGGACTGATCCATATGCTTCTATGGCGAGAGATAGGAACCAGAAGAAACCTCAACAAGCATTGATGTGGCAATCGTCATGGAAAAACCCGACAAAAATCCACCAGAAGGGAAAAATGGATAAGTCCAAACAACCGACGAAACCACTGGACCTAGATGAGAAAGAACTGTGTGGAGGAATAGACGAGATTGACGCAGAGGATATTGAGCTAATAACTCAGTTTCCACTATATATACCACCTATAAAATCCACGACAAAAGTGCCCAAAGACCCAGATTCCGCGAAGTCTATGGTCTCTATGCCTTTACTGCTGAAGAATGTGCTATTTGAGGGCTCGTTGTTGGCTCAAATACCAAACCTAAAAATGGAGTATTGGGACCTGGGGGACCATGAGAGGTTTCCATAGTTGGCACTAAGTAAGTACCTAAAGAATGTCTACTATGAAGAGTCAAATGTCACATGACTTGAACTGATCAACTGGGTGGTTGGGGTTGGGGGCGTGGGGCTCCTAAATATGTTGTGGGTTGCACTTTAGTCGCACCACTATTAACACAGTTTGTGTGCACCAATTGCTGACATTGGTACATGATGGGTGCCTCTGGTTGGGAGGGCCCATTTCAACCACTAACATGTTGATTCACCGTATAATGTTGTTTCCATCCCAAGGAGTGGACTCTGCAGAGGCTTTCGTAGGAAATTCGCGGGAAAAGAAGTTGGCAGACCAAATGAAGAGTGAATTTGGTATGGTCAAGAAGTCGCGTGGATATTCCATTCAGTTCATATCAGATGGAACGATGTGTTTTGTTGCACATATCCTGGTCGGTAAGATCATGAGGAAGTGTCACACAAATGAAGTTTCAGCACCAGTCATTTCTTTGGCTGCATAGTGTGCCAAAGGAGTCCAATACAATTGGGCTCAATATTTATGCCATGAATTTTTGGAAGCCTATAGAGAGGCTTAGGATGATGGTAATCCATTCAACTATGTGTGATTATTACTACTGATAACATTGGTGGCCTGCAGGATACCTGAAGAGAGCCAATTCCCTTAGCAGGATTTAGACCTACCTAAGGCCGCGAAGTTTGCTTTGCTTTGGGCTACCAAAGACCTCGCATGAGTAATGGATACTATTGGTTGTGGAGCCTAATTATTTTATTTATTCAAAGGTATCACCACATTGGACCCTAGTTAGTAATGGGGTGGGAATGGCCCCCGTTTTTATGTGTTGTCGAATGAGGAGGATTGGGCCCCCGATCCAAAAAATAAATGTAAAATTTCCTTGTAAAATATTTTAATTTCATAGTCAATCTGGGTCGTTCATTTGGTGGAAATATGATGGTAGAAGTTATGTTTAATTTAGAAGGCAACCCCTCACTATATATGAGGGAATTGTATTGTGTCTACATAGATGTGTATTCTAAACGAGAAAAAGAGAGGAGATTGTCTGAGAGCGAAGAGGGAATTACAACGGATCTGTTGTAGGTTGTATCTGTTCATTTTGCTAGATAATATAAAAGGAAGGACTCACTGTTTCTCCATGGATGTAGCCCAAATTGGGTGAACCACGTATATCTGTGTCTCTCTTGTTTTATGCGTTTTTTTGTGTTTATATTTCTGCAAAATTTTATGTGTTCCATTGCTCTGTAATATATAATTTTCTAACAGAGACAAAGATTTTATGGGTTTTTTTCAAGTCAGAGCTAAGGATGGTAATCAAATAGTGGTCGAGGTTATCACCACGTTTTCATGAGCAGTACGCCAATGTCGCAGACTTCAAGGTAGATTTCCATAATCTGCACATTCGTGCGAAGAAGGATTCTCAGGGAATATGGTAAAAGTTGCCATATTTAGTTGCCAAAGATGGTATCATAGACGGGTTGACCCCCTCGGATGCCTGCGCAGGTATGAGTAAGGTTACTAAAAATGAAGCAGCGTAAACAAAAACGACGACAGTTGAAAAAAAGAAGAAGGAAGCATAGAAGGCTTCTGCTAAGTAAAAGGTTGCAGTAAGAGAAAAGGAAGCGCAATAGAATGAAGCAGCAAAGGAAAATACTATGTCGTAGGCCACCATTGACCTTAGTGAGTCAGACACTGAGTGAACGGACATGTAGGAAGAAATCGAGGGAGAATAGAAAGGGGGTATAGGCTTTGAGTCCCCCTTTATCATCAAGATAAGGAAGAAAAGGAGTTCAACAGGGTCACACAAAAATAAAAAATTAGATAAAGCAGTGAGCGTGACTCCTCTAGTCCTCACTGAGGGAGACCTAGATGAAATTAGGGATGTGGTTCATGATGCGATTACAGATCTTATGAGCCACTTTGAAGCACAGTACTAGCAATTGCTCAGTAAGGTCCAGCATGGCCTGCAGGACTTGCAGATCCAAATATGTCTCATTCAAGTGAGCATGGGACGACGAGCGGGAAGCAAGCGATATTGAATCAAGTGAGCGGGTTAGCCCTGGATGCAGAAATCACCCTGGATATCCATGCAGTGCAATTTCTAGAAGGGTTCCTGCTCACTGACTCAATGAAGAGTAGGCACACCTACTACATATGAAGAACCTGAGTCTTAATTTGAACACGCTTCCCATGCAGACTCTACATGAGCTGCACCAAGGGGTGTCACACAAACTCAAGATTTAGGAGCAATGTGCACTGCTGGTCATAAATGAGATAAAAACCAATAACCAATAGATCTTTTAGGAAAAGGCACAAGCCCCCAAGGAAAAGGAGGATGTAACAGTGCAAAGACAATAGCTAGAAGCAGCTATTGCATGACATGCTTGCAATGAGCTTCCAGAGCTCTAGATTAAGGAAAAAGAGGTCCCTGTAGAGAAGATTCAAAAGCTAGCCGTTGTAGTAATGGAGTCACAGGTAGAAATCGACAAGGTCAGATTTGAGTTGTAGCTGCAAATCACGGAGCTACAACTTAAGTTGCAGACCACTACCCCTTTAGAAGTCAAAGAGCAGCACAGAGCTTCTATTAAAGAAGGGATGGTTGCCTTGGAATATGTCATCAAGGGCTGCACTCAGTTATTTGAAAAAACCATGGAATTATGGACCCCATTGCAAGAGGATCCAACTCTGTAAAAGATTGGCGTGAACATAAGAGAGAAGCAGAGATAGTTTGATGAAATCATGTCGACTACATGAACCTTAACACCAGTGCAAAGGTTCGCTTGATTACAGGAAGACAATCTCATCCAAAGTGAAATTGATGAGCTGCGTCGCGAGGAAGTGATCATATCTTCAAGGACACAACCTTGGGCATATGAGGCTAGTCAATTGACCCTGTCAGTGCAGAGAAAATTGAAGGGGATGTAGTAGACACAAAGGACCATGGATCTTGCAGTTGAAGGTCCAACCATTGAGAGACTAGTCGAGGAAGTACGTCAAGTTGCTACGTAGGGGACAATAGAACTGCAAGTTTTGAATATTGAATTCAGCAAGCTGCAGGCAAAGATCGAGGTGCCACCAACTGAGTGACTCGAGGACAAGTCACAACTTTGTGTTGGGAGTTTGTTGGGACAGGGTCCCTTAGGGTAGATTTTTTAATCATTTTTGTTAATTATGTAAATTCTCCACATTTTGAGAAAGTGGAGCATGAAGGTCATAGGAGTCAAAGGGGATTTAGGAAGGTCAAAGCCCCTTAGTTTGTTATAAGTTAAGATGTTTTGTGACCCGCCCATGGTTTGCGAACCATGGTATTGTAAAGAAATAATCTATATAAATAAGTCTTAGCGAGTCATAAGAAGTTAGTAAATCATTGAAGATCTAAGTATGGCCAAGTGATCTAAGGCAAAAAAGTGTGTTTTTGTACTTATGTGAAGGGGAAGGCTCCTGCATCAATATGCGAGGAGACCTTGGTAAGTCCATAGCTGAGTACGCGGGCCTCTGCAACTGTGTGCCTAGGGAAGAAGGAGTCTGTAATAGAAGGATTGGTCATAATAAAGACTATTTTGAGTCATATTCGGGTTTGTGTGACTTTCTGATTACTTATGCATTTTCTATATATTTGATCTGTTTTCTATAATTATCTAGGGAAACACTTCATTGGTGCATGAAATTAATAGATCTGCTAGTTTACTTAATGATATGAATATTTAAGGCAATCGACACAGGGTTAAAAGTTGTTATCTGTAAGTTATCTTAATTTCTGCAGTTCAAGGGTTAGGGTTCACAAAGGTCAGGATAAAGCCCTAGAAGTAATAGAAACCCATCACACAGACCTTTGGATGTAGAAACCTAGTTCTGTCATCCCCCAATATGGCTTCAAGTGAGACTGCAGGCTACACTATGTGGGTTGTTTCTGAAAGGGCCAGCAGTGAAGGGTTTTTTTGGTTGGCGCAACTAAATCTGAACTTGGGTCTAGACCCCCTTAATCCAACACATAAACCAAACATAACCAACATCAAACCAAAACTACTTTTCCTCAACTGACAAACAATGAAGAATATAGGGCCCGCATCTGATCCACCATCTCCCATGTAGATTCTGCAAGCCCAAAGTGCTTCCACTGCACTTTAACTTGCTCTATGGCTTGGTTCTTGAGCATGACACGTTTCCACTGCAATATGCACTCAGTTATTTGAACAAGCCATGGAATTATGGACTTCATTGTAGGAGGATCCAACTTTGTAGAAGATTGGCACAAACATCAGAGAGAAGCAGAGACAATTTGATGAAATTAGGTAAACTGCACAAACCTTAGCACCGGTGCAAAGGTTCGCTCGATTATAGGAAGACAATCTCATCCAGAGTGAAATCGATGAGCTACATCGTGAGGAAGCAATCATATATTCAAGGACGCAACCTTGGGCGTATGAGGCCAGTCAATTGACCCTATTAGTCTAGAGAAAACTGAAGGGGATGCAGTAGACACAAAGGACCATGGGTCTTGTGGTTGAAGGTCCAACCACTGAGAAACTAGTTGAGGAAGTACATCAAGTTGCTATGTAGGGGACATTAGAACTACAAATTTTGAATATTGAATTCAGTGAGTTGTAGGTAAAGATCGAGGCGCCACCAACTGAGTGACTAGAGGATGATTCACGACTTTGTGTTGGGGGCTTGTTGGGACAGGGTCCCCTGGGGTGAATTTTGTAATCATTTTTGTTAATTATGTAAATTCTTCACATTTTGAGAAAGCGGAGCATGAAGGTCATAGGAGCCAAAGGTGCTTTAGGAAGTTCAAAGCCCCTTAGTTTGTTAGAAGTTAAGATGTTTTGTTACCTACCCATGGTATTGTAAAGAAATAATCTATATAAATAAGTCTTAGCGAGTCATAGGAAGTTAGTAGATCATTGAAGATCTATGCATGGGCAAGTGATCTAAGGCAGAAAAGTGTGTTTTTGTACTTATGTGAAGGGGAAGGCTCCTGCATCGATGTGCGAAGAGACCTTGGTAAGTCCACAGCTGAGTAAGCGGGCCCCTGCAATTGTGTGCCTAGGGAAGGAGTCTGTAATAGAAGGATTGATCATAATAAAGACTATTTTGAGCCATATTTGGGTATCTGTGACTTTCTGATTACTTATGCATTTTCTGCATATTTGATCTATTTTCTATAATTGTCTAAGGAAACACTTCATTGGTGCATGAAAGTAATAGATCTGCTAATTTACTTAATGATGTGAATATTTAAGGCAATCGAAACAGGGTTAGAAGTTGTTATTTGTAAGTTATCTTAATTTCTGCAGTTCAAAGGTTAGGGTTCGCAAAGGTCGGGATAAAGCCCTAGAAATAACAGAAACCCATCACACTGACCTATGGATGTGAAAACTTGGTTCTGTCATCCCCCAATATGGTTTCGGGTGAGACTACAGGCTGCACTACACAGGTTGTTGCCGAAAGGGCCAACAATGAAGGGTTTTGTTGGTTGGCGCAACTAACTCTGAACTTGGGTCCAGACCCCCTTAATCCAACACATACACCAAACATAACCAGAATCGAACCAAAACTTCTTTGCCTCAACTGACAAACAATGAAGAATATAGGGCCCGCATCTAATCCGCCATCTCCCATGTAGATTCTTCAAGCCCAAAGTGCTTCCACTGCACTTTGACTTGCTCTATGGCTTGGTTCTTGAGCATGATATGTTTCCACTGCAATATGCATTGAGGCTCTGGATGTAACTCTCCTTCTTTCTCCACCTACAATATAGACCAATCAATAACATTATCAACATGATTTATATACTTCTTAAGCAATGAAATATGGAAAGCATCATGGAATTTCTTTGTTGGAGGCAATGCAAGTCGATATGCCACTGTTCCAATCCTCTCAAGGATCTCAAAACACCTGCAATACCATGGTGCCAACTTGGCACATGAACCAATCCTCAAAGATATTTTCTTAGGCTTGATGCGCAAGTACACATGCTCCCCAATCTAAAACTCTCTAAACACCCTGTACTGATCTGCATAACTCTTCTATGTATCCTTTGTTGCCTTGAGATTGTTCTTTATAACTTGCATTTCCTGCTCCATGTACGTCAACATGTCTGGTATAATAAATATCCTGCTCACTGGATCATTCCAGCTGATGGGAGTGTCACAACTCCATCCAAACAATGCCTCGAAAGAACTCATCCTCAAGGACTCCTGATAACCATTATTGTATGCAAACTCAACCAATGGAAGATACTCCTCACATTTTCTCTGCTGGAGGATTACGTACAGCCTCAACATATCCTCCAAGATCTTGTTGAACCTCTTTGTCTGACCATTTGTCTGCAGATGGTAAGTTGTGTTGAAGGCCAACTCTGTACCCAAGCCTGCAAATAGCTCCTTCAAGAACTTGGAAGTGAAATTTTCATCCCTGTCTGATACAACCTTCTTTAGAACACCATGTAGTCTCACTATCTCTCTGATGAACACCTATGCTACCTCACTGGATGAATATGTAGTCTTCATCAAAACGAAGTGAGCTACCTTACTCAACCTTTCAACCACGACCATAATAAAATCATGTTGCTTCACTGCCCTCAAAGGACCTGTGATGAAATCCATGGAAATGACCTCCCATTTCCATTCCGAAATCACAATAGGCTAGTTGTAGTAGACCAATTAGATGCTTGTATCCTTCCTTTGCCTGCTGACATTTTAAACATCTAGCCATGAGCTCAACCACTTCCTTCTTCAGATGCAGCCAATAGTAAAACTTCTTCACCGCCGTCAATGTCTTCTGATATCCTGGATGACCCGAATACGGTTTCACATGAAACTCCCTCAAGATAAGCTTCTTGAGCTCACTGCAATTCAACACATAGATCTTGTCTCAAAACCTCACCAAACCATTTATTGTGAGACGATAGTTTGCATCCTGATCACTTGTACCTGTACCTGCACCGGTACATGTACTCTACTACAACCTATGAATAATCTCCATGTATTTATCATACCATTTTCCTTCCTACAAGATCATATGTTGTAACTCCGTCCCATAGGAGCTTATAGCTGTTATATGATTTACATGTACCTTCTTTTTAAGAGCATCTCTAACCCAGTTCTTCTTTCCTTTGATGTATCTGATCTCAAAGTCGAACTCACTAAGGGTAGCCAACCATCTAGCTTGCCTAACATTTAGATTCGGTTGGTCAAACAAATACCTCAACCTACTATGATCGCTCATAAATGTAAACCTCCCACCCATAAGCTAATGTGTCCACATCTTCATTGCATGTATAATTGTTGCTAGCTCAAGATCGTGCATCAGATAGTTTTTCTTGTGCTCATTCAATTTTTATGACTCATAGCACACTACCTTTCCTTCTTGCATGAGAACTCCACCAAGTCCCATTTTGCAAGCATCTGTACACACCACAAAGTCCTTGTATGGATTCACGATCTTTAACATTAGTGAATGTGTCAACAACTGCTTAAACTGCTCAAAACTATCTTCACATTTTGTTGTCCATTCAAACTTCTTACCTTTCCACTGCAATGATGCGATAGGATATGGAATGTGTGATAAGTTCCTGATGAACCTCATGTAGTAACCTGCCAATCCCATGAATGATTTCATCCCATATACATTCTTAGGAGCTGCCCATTCCATGATGGCCCTTATCTTTATTGAATCTACTGTTATGCCTTCCTTGGAGACAACATGTCCCAAGTAGTGTACCTCAATCTGAAAGAAGTTACACTTGCTAAGATTAGCATACAACTGATTCTCTCTTAGCAATCTCAACACTACCGCTAAATGTTCGTCATGTTCTTCCTCATTCTTAGAATGTACCAGTATGTCATCAATGAATACAATAAAAAACTTGTCCAAATAAGGATGCAACACACTATTCATCATACACATGAATGTAGCAGGAGCATTAGTCAAACCGAATGGAACAACAACAAATTCATAATGTCCATACCTGGTCCTAAATGAAGTATTGAATATATCCTCTTCCTTGATGTGTATCTAATGGTATCCTGATCTCAAGTTGATCTTAGAGAACACTGCTACTCCATGTAGTCGATCAAACAAATCATCAATCCTCAACAAAGAGTACATGTTCTTAATCGTTACCTTGTTCGGCTACCTATAATCAATGCACAACCTAAGAGTACGATCTTTCTTATTTACGAACAACATTGGTGCGCCCCAAGGTGATACACTGGGTCCAACATTTCATTTAGCCGCAACTTCAACTCTACCAACTCAAGTGTTCTCATCCTATAAGGTGCTTTCGATGTTGGAGTTGCCCCTGGTACCAACTCAATAGAAAAGTCTACCTCCTTGTAAGGTGGAAACTCTGAAATGTCCTCATGAAATACATATTGAAACAGCTGCAATACTAGGTACCTACTCAACACATTCGCATACTCAACCTCTTTACCCTTTTCACTGGAAATGTGTACTGCAAAAATCACACAACCTTTTTTGAAATGTGTAGGCTTCTTCTTCCCCTGCAAAGTCCTCCTTTCCCCATTATCATCCACACACTCAATGGCCTTTTCGAAACTATCCACTTTGGTTCTGTGAAGGTATAACCAATCCATACCCAAAAGCATACTATATGAAACCAATGGAAATACACTCAAATGTGTTGTTGTAGGAATACCATTTAACTCAAATGGACAAGCTCTTACCCAATGGTGAACTCACTTCTTTGTACTTGTAGCCGACTGTACCAACCAAGATTCTGTATGCACTTCTTTTCTCAAACCACACTTATCCACCAAGTCAAGATTAATATAAATATAGTTAGATCTAGGATCAATCAAAATAGAAACAACTTTATCACAAAGCTTACTGTCCATATCAATGATCGATGCATGATGATCTACCTTCCTGTTGTCCACAGCTGCATAAGTCTAAGGAATGTTATGACCAAAATCACCAACTCTATGCGCTTCTTGAGCACTGTAGATCTAGGGTCTACCACCACTCTAATACTACGGAAAATCCCTCTTACGATGATCCTTACCACATATCCAACACTGTAATGATTCCCTACCACTGCCTCTAGCCTACTGCTCTCCATGTCCCTTCTTGGATGTATTGAATCTCTTGTAAGGAACTGCATTATCTTTCTCACTTACATATTGAGGTCTTCCTCAGTTTGATGGCCATTTTCCTTTAGCTTTCTCATTTCTTTTCAAGTCATGCTTCAGCTCAACTTTGTGCTTCCACTGCTCATAACAATGCTTCAACTTTAGGATGGCCTCCTCCAACAATCTAGGCTCATTGAACTCAATCCGGTCTCTATATGCAACTGGAAATCCACTCATGGATCTTTGAAACTTGGCCTTCTCCTCTCTGAGATAAGGCACATATCTTAACATCTCCAAAAATTTGCTAGTATACTTCTCAACTGTCACAAAACCCATCCGCAACTCATAAAACTCCTTAGCTCTATCATCATAATACCTCTCATACAGGTACTTTTCCTTGAAGAGCCTTTCAAATGCATGCCATGTCAAATCATCCTCATGTATGTCCTTTATATTCTTCACGTCTCCCCACCAAATATCCGCTTTACCTTTGAGACTAAAAAGGGTTATCCTTGCTTTCATGTTTTTTGAGTAATCATGCGATCTAAAGAATTTCCTCATGCAAAGCAAGCAAGCCTATGCATCTTGCGATTTCTTCATCTCTCCATCAAAGGTAAGTGTTTTTTCCTTCTTGAACTCATCTAGCAAGTATCCCCTAGGATTCCTCTTGTGAGGATGTCTACCACCCTTCCAACATTATGCCATCTCTGATAGTGTCAAATCTATCTGACCTATGTCTATTATGAGACCTGTAGCCATATGCCCCATTAGTTCTATTCTCATGTCCATGGCTGATCCGAAGAGGTCCCTATCACTGCAAATCTGACAACCTATGAAGTAAGATCGCATTAACATGTGCTTGTTTCTCTTGAGCCTACATGAATTTGTAATTGTCTGTTTTGCAAATCCTTATTTCTTCCCTCAAGCTCCTCAATGTGTCTTCCAATTCAGAAGAATGCCCCACACCACGTTGCTCGTCTAATGCATAGGGAGATTCTATGTAGTCTACCACCTTGCTAGCCATTTGATCTATTTCCTGTAAGTCATACTATGTCAGCTAAACCAAATCACCATAAATAAGTGTACCTTAGCATACTCGGGGAGGATACCTTGTCTACAAGATCATCAAATCAACGTGATGCATGCACAACATAATCATAATAACATATAGACATATATCAGTAAGTGCATCAACACATAACCATCATACTAACTAGGGTCGAGTCATCAATGCAAGGCCATATCAATAATGCATGTTATGGCGTCATGTGTGAAAACAATAAGTAATCGAGTATACACATTGCCTCATGCAACTATCCACCTGCATAAGCAATGCCTAATAAACTACACATATACATAACCACATGTAGTCGATCATAAGCGATCAATTCTTGTAATCAACCTACAAGACTGATGCATGTAATCAAATAACCAAGAATGCAACCAAATGTACAAGTATGTAATCACGCTGCATATAATTGTATAACCAGTCATATACCCATGACGATGCATTCCATAAAATCGACATCAAGTTCCTCATGATAACCTTACTGCTATCATGATCAATATGATGTAGTGCAACAGGCACATGGAACGCAAGTGTAAGAGCCACACATTCAACTAACATGCATGCATGACCAACACATTCACCCATATCTATAGCACCATATATGACCCAAAGGGAGTGTAACCATGCTCTGATACCAATCTGTAACAACCCCTCCCAGGTCTACCCAATGTAACCATGGAAAATTAGGTAAACATGAGGAGATATGGTACTACAATTAGATTCGACCTCCTATGTCACCTTAAGGAAATGGAATTAACATAATATCACATACAATCATCCAACATCATCAACAAAACCATCAGGAGACAAGTCAGCCGCTCAGACAGCCTGTCCCTAGGTCCCACTATTATTTTGCAAATCTTAGGCCATAGTCACCCTCATTCTATGGGAAAGGGAGCGACCATCAATCTAAATTCACTCTCACAGGCCTACTTGCCAGTGACTAGGGACCAAAATTTCCAGTTTTGTGCCAGCGACCCTGGGATTTAAGCCACTTTTCTAGCCCAGAATACTGGCCTCTACCCAAAACTTGTTGTAACTTCTGAAATTCATTAAAAACATAATAACAATGTTGATCAATCAAAAATCACCCTCAAGACTAGGCCTGAGCACCCCAAATTAGGACGGACATTCTGTCAAAATCAATGCAACCTACAGTTCTAGGATACAAGATAGAGTATAAATGACTAAAACAACTTATGAAACATAACCAGAAGGATCACCTCCTTCTCCATTGAACTACTAAATCCTCAATTAGGTCTTGCATCCATCCATTTAACAGTTACAAGTAAATATATGAAATAACCATGATATGAACTAGACATTCAACCATGCTTATAACTAGCGTAAAACCATATAAATATTAGAGATATGGAAACCATTAAATCCACATATAAATCAGTGAAAAAGTAAAATTACTTATCTTTTATTAATCATATGCAAATCCAACCAAGTTTGGGATGTACATGTACCACCCGACCATACACATGGCTGAACCAAATCTCTCTTTCAGCTAGTCACCCTCGTGCCATATTCCAAGCAAAGAATGTGGGATCTCATAGAACAACCAATCCAATAACAACCAAGGGAATCCAAAGGTTAAACCACCTCCACCCACATCCAACTATGATAACACCAAAATCGGTGCTCCAATCACAACTGAATAGAACTTGGAATGCCATCTAGAATCCATCACTATCCTTGAGTAATTTTTTGTCTCCTTGTCCCTCAGGGTTTACTGCAATCCAAACCTGGATCACTAGGCCCTAAATCGATACTGCTCCCTCAAGGTTTATTGTGTATCCTGCCAAAACCGGTCAAGGGATTCCTAGGCCTTTAGGAATGAACCTTGTGACCACCTTTGCCCCAGATTCTGAAATCCATCCAGCAATTCCAAAGTTCCAAAACCAAAATAAACATCCCAACATACCATGGCATCTGGATAAAGGATAGGCTAGGTTGAAATCCATTGTCGTAACCCAGCAAAACCATGCCACCGACAACAAGAGAACCATACACCAACATGCAAAGCCATGTATGTACAAGCCAACTAGGAAATCACACATGCAAAAGGTTACCTGCAAGTATTCTTGCTGAAGTTGCTTGAGTCTTACATTCCTTTCCTTGATCCTTGCTTTCTTTTCCTTTCCTTTCCTCACTTCCCTTTCCTTTGCTCCAACTAGAGTGCTCCAAGAAAACTATAAGTTACCAAGAGAGTGAGAGAGAGAGAAAAATGAGAGAGCTCCAAGATTAAACTTGACAAAAAGCCATGAACTAATCCTCAGAAGCATTTTTATGCATGAGGCCTCTAATTTCTTCATTTTCCATTATTTTCCTTCAATTTCCTCCTCACATGCAACCTATGACCTTTTACCTTCATTTTCTCCTAATTTCCTTTATTTTCATAAATAAATGCGCCAAAAATGCCTTTTTGCCTTTTAATGCCTTCGCCTTAGCCTTTTCCAATTTTTAGTATCAAAAACACACATCTAGTGATTCCCACTAGGATATATTTGCCCAACATTCATCTTGGAATAAGTGTCCCTTAACCGTGGTCTTATTTTTCCTTTATTAAATTTTATTACATGAACTTTTCACCAGGGTTATTACACTTCGTAAGATGGCATATAAGGTTCAAGGTAATCAAAGTCAAGTAGAGCCCAGTCTCTTTCATTTTTCTTTGACTAAATTGTTAGTGGTGGAGGAGCTGAAAAATAAAAATTAGTCATGGCAAGCATTCTTGGATTCGTCCAAGTTTACAGCTGAGCTTCCAACTAGCCTTGGAGCAAAAAGGATACACCTTAATCTGTTGCAAAGGATTATCAATCAACAGTAGAGCGCTTAGTAAAAATGCCACCAACTTCAGTTGATCCACCAGGAGGAAAAAAGGGTAAAAAACATCATTTTTCCCCTAAGGTGGTGAAGGCTCCTAAGAAACCACTCACAAGAACTGCTGTGAAGAGAGTTCCCATGGAACAAACACCTGGAAAGCCAACTAAAATTATAGATACCATACGAGAGGATGTGGTTTCATATGACAAGGATAAATAAATTATAGAATTACAAGAACAATTGAAAAGGGTCCATTTAGTCGTTTCTCAGCTACAACATGATAATAGGGAGTTTAAGAAGAACATTTTGGAGAAGACACCTAAGATTGATGAAGTAGAACCAGTGATGAAGACAACTCCATATTCCATTAAGTCTAAAGGAAATTAAAAGGTAACAATGGAGAACATTCAAAAGCTAGAGACCTCATTAGCAATAATTCATGTAACTATGTTGAGGAAGTAGTTGAAGAAAGATCAAAATGAAATTACTAGACTTAGGGAACAAGATGAAAGGAAAAGACAGAAGATACATGACCACTTGAACCTCTGTGAGCCAAAATTGTTTAAGGCAAAGTATATGTTGAAGAGAACTCTTCCCTTACATAGACAACTCAAGAATATTTGTAGGAAAAATATCATTTTGAAGAAGGAACTGAGGGCTAAAAAGCAACAATTGTAGGAGGCATTGCAGGACAACCAGAAGGAAGAAAGAGGAAATATGGACTTGTTGGCTAAGACAACAAAGGTTTAAGTTTGAACAATTAATCAAGGTCGATTTTTCTTTTCCCTTTTTTTTTGAAGTGCATCAGCCTACATCAATCATATCCCTTGCTTTTTTGTAAGTTGTGGGTAAAGGAAGCAAGTGACACAGTAACACAACATAATCGTTGCGCTACTATCAAAGCATTAATTTTTAGTAGAAGATTGAGTTTTTTTTACTTTTTCTTATGAATTGAGGCTCAAGGAGGTTCTTAATACTGTTAGAATCATCAAAAAGCTATTTTCTTTGATCAGAGACCCTAGTACCTAGTCAAACCTATGCAAGTGAAAATTTGATGTGCTCAAGTGTTGCGCTTTTGTTGTAGGTGATGTTTTTTAAGGATGGAGGGTTTGCATTATGAAAATATGTTATTCAAAGGGCGTATGATGATTTCAAATTTTCCATTTACTCTTTTGGGCACATCAAGAAGTATAGGACATGATTCGAAGCTTGTAGACCATCAACTCCCTGCACTTTCTACTGAAGAAGAGAGTAGTGTAGCGAATGCACTGCGCTTCCACACAATCAACCCTTTGACCATGAAATTCATATCTAAAATTTATATAATTGAGTTTTATGTTCATGGTAAATATCTTGATGTGTTTGGGAGGTTTGAAAGGCACTTTTATGCATGTATTAAATGTAATATGTTTAAGAAATTCTTAGTTGGAAGAAAAATTTCCTAGTTTCTAGAGAGTAGTTATATATTCATTGTTGAAGGCAAAAATTGAATTGTTTTGAGGGAATCTAGTTCCTAAAGGAAGGAACTTATTGTTATATATATGTGTGTGTGTGTGTGTGTGTGTGTGTGATGTAATTTTGATTAAGGAAAGGGTTGGTCATGATTAGAGAAAGAAGAAAATGTGCATTGTAAATCTTCATTAAAGTTCCAGTGAATGATGAAGGCTTAAGTTGAATTTTACAGGGATTCATGTGTCGATTTACTATGGTGATGTTTTCTCTTATGTATGTGAATTTTCTCTCTTGTTATAATCATGCTTGATTTTTTATGTCTTCATGTTTAGTTAAGCCAAGATTTATTTCATAATTCCCCGTTAAGTGCTCTATTATAACATACTAAACATTTTATGTTTTTATTCCATTGTGACATCTAGAATTCCTCCTCAGTTAGATGCTTTAGCTGTTGTAAATTCCACTACAACTCTGCTCACCATCTCTACAATGAAATTTGACAAAAAACACCATAAGGATTTCCAAACTTTCCTTTTTCTAAGGTTTCCCCATTTTCCTCCTCATATCATTGAAAATCATTAACACCATATGACTCCATGCCCAATGGATTTTCCCTTTTCCCTTCCATTAAACTATTAAATCTATTACTCTCTGATCTCAATACCTAGCTTAAAACCTAAGATAACTGAAGATTCATTTAGAGACATCCATCTTTGAAGATGGAAGGGATAGATTCCAGTTTTAAAGTGGTTTGTGGTTACCTTTGGGTTCCTATCTTTAGCTTGGAGGAATTACAAAGTGCTAAAACAAATTAGGAGGGCACAATTTCAAAGTATAGAGGGATGAATAGGGTCATTCTTGGCTTTGCAGTGTGCTCATGTGCTCAAGCAAGTGGGAAAATTCATCTAGGATGCACTAGCACACTCCGAAGGGTCGACAGGATGAACTGTTGGGCCTTTGGGTCTTCCCTATGCACTTACACACTCACGGAGACAGGGAGGGCACATTGTCACACTCTAAATGGGCGAAGGAAGAGGTTAACAAGTTTTTGGGTCTTCACAATGCGCCCATGCGCTCAAGGAAAAGGAGGGTGCATGGTCACATGTTGAAGGGTTGAGGGAAGATGCTTTGTGTCTTCATGATGTGCTCATGCGGTCAAGGGAGGGCACAGTTCATTGCAGTGAAGAAGTGCGCTCAAGAGGAAAACTTAGTCAATCAGGGCATGATTTTTCTAGGATGAGCGGGCTTCGAGCTCAAGAAGTGCGCTCTACCTGTTGGAGTCTTAGAAACAAGTTTGAACATTAGGATTTGATGATGGGATGAGGAAAAGAAATATCTGCAAGGCTTTATAGTTTTTGTTTCATTCATGGTGGAATATGAAAAGTTGAACAAGGTGAATATTTTATGCATGCGACAAAAGATTAACACTTGCAACATGAATATTTAGCATAAACACCAACGAATAAACTGGAAAATGAAGGGTCGACAACAAGAAGAGAAAGAATGTCAGTTAAATCATCAAATGGAATGGAAAGATTTGAAATGGAGTACTTACTTGCAACACTTGTTTGTAAAGAGACTCTTGATTCCCAGTTGTGTGCCCAACTCAAATGGAATGATTATGCAATAGGAATGACTAACTTAGTTTATCTAAAGAAATCTACAAGCAAAATTGATTCATGCATGAGCACCACTTGTTGTGTCATGAAAGGATTAGTTAAAAGAAGTTAAGTGGGCTCCTATTTTTGAGGAGTGTGCCCCCATGCAACAAGATGTCTCATGCATGCATCCATAAATGGTGCATGTCTTTGACATGAAGAAGTGCACTCATTGAGGGTGCATATGTTCAGCATGAAGGAGTGTGCTCAAGGAGGGGGTACTCCTTCGGACCGAAGGAGCACGCTCAAGTTGAGTGCATGTCTTCACAAACTTGGAGTTTGTTTTTGCTTTTTTGAGTGTGCACATGGCGACAAGGAAAGTCTTTAAGTCAAGAAAGATCATGAATTCACCTAATAATAGACTTACTAACTTAAGTGCTTCTAATGGTTAAGTTATGGTGCTTAGGAAACATTGACTTAGGAGGATGTGACACTAGGAGAAAACTCATAAATAACAAATCAAACAACATTAAGACACAAGGGATATTGAAACAACAGTTGTTGTAGGCTCCAAATTTGACATGGGCAAAAAATTTGGAGGGTTGTTTTCATAGTGACAACACCACCACAAGTCCAACACCTCAAAGGTTTCCTTGTGTCACCTTTATTTTGCTTCTCCTCAGGATGAGGCCCATGTCCTCTCTCAACTGCATTGAAATTATTATGATATCCCACATTTTCCTTGTCACATGCATCGTTAGATATTCCTCACTTCTTAGGCCATTTTCCTATAGTCTTGTCATTACCTTCCTTGTCACGCTTAAACTCAAGCTTGCGCTTTGACTACTCATAACAATGCTTCATATTTTCAATGACTTCCTCCAATGACTAAGGATCATCATACTCAATCCCATATTTGAATGCTAATGGAAATCCATTGATGAACCTGTGGACCTTTGTCCTCTCATCCTTAAGATAAGACATATACCTCAACAACTCTAGAAATTTGGTCGTGTAGTCTTCATCTGTCATGGAACCCATCTTGAGCTCATAGAATTCGTTGGCCTTTCAATCATAATATATCTCAAGAAGGTACTTCTTCCTGAAAATTCTTTCAAACTCATCCCACATTAGCTCCTCTTATCTAATTCCTCGACATGCTTAACATCCTCCCACTAGATGTTTGCTTTTCCCTTGAGACTGAAGGTAGCTATCTTGGCTTTCAGTTTTTCTAAATAATCATGCAACCTAAAGAAATTATTAATCCTAATTATCCATGCTTCTACATCTTCTGATATCTTCACTTTCCTATCAAAAGTAAGAGGCTTGGCTTCCTTGAACTCTTCTGGTAAGTACCACCTCCCACTCCTCCTATAAAGATGTTGGCGGTGATGGTGATGATGTCTCTAAGAACTGTATCTAGTGATACAAATTAGATAATTAGATTATTTTTCATCCATCTTGATTCATTTAGAGTGGAAAATCAGAGGAATCAACTCATGGGACTATTTAAATTTACCAGCGGGACTCATTTTGGCGAAAGAGGGTTTGAAACCTTCCAGGAACATTTTGAGGCATCAAACGATGTTTTTTGGGGGTAAAAAAATTCCACTTTGGCACCGCACATTTTCATGTTGTTATACACACATATATCTATTCAACGACACAAGAAGCATGTCAATAGGAGTCATTATGCAAAAGTTATGCCACTCAGAAGTTGACCTTCTTGTTTTCACACTTATAATTTGGGAGGATGTCATGTCAACCCCCATTATTAATGGAAAATTGTCTGGCCATATGTTTGTGATATAAAATACTCTAGATAATTCTATATTGTAACTGTAGTTAAGAGTTGATGTAGTCAAAGTTAACCAGTAGTAGGCTATCGAGCTATGTTATAACCAAGCCATTAGGAGGAAGAGGCATTTCATTCTTTCAAGAGAATTTTGTTCCATAGTTGAGCAAAGATAGAAAAGAGGGATATGAGGTAGAGAATACAGAGAGGATTTGTGCATTGTAGCATCCCACGGTCCACAAGCCTTACTTCTTTATACCTGTAGCCATATTTCCAAACAGAGAAAGAGAGCGATGAGACCTCACCTTCCAACTTGGTTTTCTCCCTTAAGGGTTTCTCAAAGCATATCTTGTGTCTCATATGTGTGTGTGAGCTTATTTTGTCATTCTCTATTTTTCTACATAATTTTCATTTGCATGCATGCACTAATTGTAGTTAGATCTACATATCTTAAAGTTTAATAAAAATATGATAGTGTAAAATTTTCACACTTTAACGTAATATTATCAAATATGTTGTGATGAACTGTCTAGTGGAATATCCACGAGAGTTTATGGATCAACTAGAATAAAATCCACGAGTTCTCTTCTTTCACTTCCTAGTGCGACAATTACTCAGATCTTGCCCCCCCCCCCTCCAAAAATATCTGGATCAGCTAACCCTCCTCTCAGGTGTATCCAAGGATTTTCCATCCTTTACTGTGTCATCTATGACCATCCTATACCTCTTCTGAGACCTGCTTCCATCTGCACCAATTTTATTTTCTTTCTATCCATGACTGATCCCCAGTTATTCATGCTTCTGCAAATTTGAAAAGATCTGTAGAATCATTTCATTAACCTTGATTTGATTTTCCTGAGCTTTGGCAAGCCTTTCCTATGCCTCTATCAATTACTCATTGTTTTCCTTGCAACTTACTATTCCTACCTTCAAAATTCTCAATGTATCTGCCAAACTAGGAGAATGTCCCTCTCCCTGCTTCTCAACTAATCTCTCCCATTAAACCAATGTCTCTTTAGGCATACACAAAGAGCCATATGAATTGTACTCAACTATTCTCCTCTTCGTATTTTTTCCTTTTATTTCCTGCAATATGCCATTATTAGCTACGTAAAAAATAATAAAGAACATACCTCTATGTATTTTAGGGGATGTTATTGCATTAGAATAAGCCAATCCAAATTACCATGGTACAACATCACAAGCATACCAGCGTATACATGGATATCATAACCATAACAATAAATAACCAACATGCATGCATGATCAACACATAAACAATTGACATGCATGCATAAAAATCTACCTTTACCCTGAGGTCCAATGTTGCAACCTCACTCTTTTACCACTTTGTAACCACCCCACCCCACATTTACTTGCTTTTATAAGATCTCTGGGGTAAACATGAGCTAAGGGTTACTATGGATGACCCAACAAGCAAGTTCCAGTTATTGAAGTGGGTTCTACTAACTGGAAACTTACTGAAAACTTCTCAGGGACATTAGATCACCTAGGTGTCAGACCACAACCCATGTTGCTCAGACCTTGAACTGGAACTTATTTTTAACCGAGCTCAAAAAATAACTACACACATAAGCTTCTATGAATGTAGCTGGAAGGATCCAGTTGCATGCACAGGCCTCCCTCCATGTGGTTGCAATCAAAATTTCCCAGTTCCATGAATGTGGCCATGAAATTAGTGCCATATTTTCAGGGCTAACCTACAAGCCACTGCCTAGAACAACCCATAACTTTCCAGAATCAAATTTTAAGGTGATGAAAAGTATATATGATAAGTGATAAGGCTAGATCTTGCTCAAAGTTTCTAAACACATGAGAACATTTCATCAAACACATGGTAAAAATAGTAACTATAGGTCATCAATGCATATTTGTTCAATGTCTCCTTAACGTCATCAAGGATTCATCAAGAAGGCCCAATGCCCTCTCAAAATGGCTGCAACAACACAAGTTATCCGATACATTCACATAACCATTCATGATCCAGACCTTTGGGAGGGAAGATCTGAGTAAATATTGTTGCACCAGGAAGTGAAATAAGAAAGCCACACAATAAACCAACCCAAAAAATAAATCAGAAAACTATTTTTTATTATAAAAGAATGATGATTGCAACTACATTGTGCTAGACCATCTCCTCTTGTGCTTGTACTCTACAAAAGTAAGGGCCAAATGACTCAAAATTTCGATAGATATAATTTGTGCATTAAGAAGAATGGTGCTAAGAAAAGGATGGCTCATCAAGTCTTAATGAAACTGAGAGACATTTTGAGATATAAATTGTTTTAGATCATGGTGCTTGTTCTAAAACTACGTCAAACATGGAAATTCCCAATGCACTGTTAATGGTTGGTTCAGAAATTGAATCTATTGGAACTGTCCATCATAACTATTGTGTCTTCTTTTCTGGATCTTCTACCAAGCTTGATGTTACTTTGGCAAGCCACAATAATCCTCATACATAACTTTCAATCACGAGTAGATAGATCACTTTGTAGAAATTAGGTCGTAGATTTGCAACTACTCATGAAGTTTTAATCAAAATCACAAGACACAAACCTACACTACTGCTCTGCGGACATTAATTCACAATTTAGAACAAAAATATCAGACATACAAGAAGAAATAACACACATGAAACAAGAATTTTTATCTCGGGAAAGAAATATGCTAAAAACCCCAATGCCTACTTGCATTAATAAAATAAATAGAGATGTATTACAATTTCTTTTCTCAACTGAGCTCATCCCGCAAGTGCACAACTTATCTCTTTGCTCACTGAAGGCCTTTGACCCAAAATTAGTCAAATTTTGCATTGGCTTGAGCTCCTACTTCCTTGCATTGTTCCTTGAGGAATTAGCCTTGATTATTTAGGAATTTCCTCTAATTGAATTGCGCAATTCCTTAGGTTGATCATCTAACTACATGCAACACCTTCACAGTCAAGACTAGTCTACAACTGATGTTATAGTTCCTTGGAATCTCCACATCAATTGGGTAACTTGAATTCTTTGTATGCACTAGCTATTTTGGGTTAATTGATCAGTTAACTAGATGATCACCGAGTTTGATTGAAGCCCCACTGCTTAACTCACCTTCCACTAGTTCCTCTAAAAGTTGGAACTAATTTAAAAATAAATAAAAATAAAATAAAAATAAATAAATAAATAAAAACTAACCTTGATTTTTATGAATTAGAAATCACACATGCATAACTGAACTCTAACTCTTCCAACTTGAATTTACTAAGTAAATTGGGTGACACAAGCCATGTCACACAAGTTAACATCATCCAAGTTGTTTGTTGATGTGGAAATTCAAATTTTCTCAATTTAATCAAGGAAAAATCAAATTGAGAATTTCATGATGCATTTTTCAACCCTCCCTTTTAGAAAGAAAGGGATTATCAACCACCCCTATCCTACACCTGTGGAACTCAAGCTTCCATTTTGACAAGGCCTTTTTCAAAATGTCAGCATCTTGTTCTTCTATTGGAATGTATTGCAACAACATTATCCACCTCTACACACAATCCCATAAATGGTGATATTGGATATCTATATGCTTGGATCAATCATGAAAAATAGGATTCTGAAAGAGATTGATGCAACTCTGATTATCAAAGTAGATCACAATTCGATCCATCCTCTGGCCAAGTAATACAAGTATCTTTCTCATCTAGATCGCCTCACATGTTGCTTGCATGCAGCCATGTATTTTGCTTCTACCGAGCTAAGCACCACAAATAATTGCTTCCTTTTGTACTAAAAAACCTCTGCAAACTCAACAATGAAAAGTCCACCTGATGTACTCTTTCAGTCTAATGGAATCCCCACCCATTCTTCATCTATGAAGTCACATATCTTCACTCCTTTTGTTAGTTTGTACCATAGTCCAAACTAGGTAGTTCCTCTGAGGTACTGTAGAACATGCTTAGCTTCCCTTCGAAATAATTTCATTGGCCTAGACATAGCTTGGATCAGCTAGTTAACTACATAGAACATATTTGGTCATGTGTTCACAAGATACATTAGTGAACCCACCAGCTGCCAGTAAATAGTAGCATCCACTTCCTCACCTGAAGTGGCATCCTATTTCCTCTAGTTGGTCATTAGAGGTGTCTCCATGGGTTTGTAACTGTCCATGCAGAAACTTTGAAGTATCTCATTGGCATACTTTCCTTGAGAGACAAACAGTTCCCCATCACCTTGCCATACTTCCAATCCAAGGAAGTAGTGCATGAGACCCATGTCCTTCATTTCAAACTCTCTTGCAAGATCCTCCTTGCAAGATCTAATCAGCTGCTCATCACCAGTTAAAATCAAGTCATTAACATATAAGACAATAATCAACAATTTTCCTTCTACCAAGATATGATAGATTTTTTCATCCGCTTCACTTTTGGTGGATCCTAAACTAGTGAGATAGATATTGATCATGGTGTACCAAGCACAGGGTGCTTGCTTGAGAGCGTGCAATGCTTGGTTGAGTATGCACACATGCGACTCCTGATCAAAAGTCTCGAAGACTTATAGTTTCTCAATGTACATATCCTCCTCAATAAATCCATTGAGGAATGTTAATTTTACATCCATATGGTGGATCTTCCACCCCATATATGCAGCCAGAGTAAGAATTGATCTAATATATGAGTACCTTGCTATAGGAAAAAATGTCTCCTCAACTTGAGAGTACTCCTTAGCCACAAATCTGACCTTGTACATTTCTATTCTTCCATCTACTACATGCTTTACCTTGAAGATCCATCTTGAACCCACAATTGATTTATCTGTTGGTCTTGGGACCAATTCCCAAACACTATTCTTTACAATGGTTTCATATTCATCAACCATTGCATTAAACCCACACAGACTTCTCTACTGATTCCTCGAAAGAGGATGGCTTAGTCTCTACAAGCTCAGTCATTAGAGCCATGTAGCTAGTATACCAATCTGGTGACCTTCTGTGCCTACACTGATTTGAAGGAGCACCCACATTCTCCCTCATTCCTGCACAAGTCTCTCAGCTTCCTTGGTCCTTTACTTTCCTTCTATGTATGGTTTTGCTTGAGTGGTTGTCTCCACTCTCTGATCCTAAAATTGTGGATTCTCCACAACTTCTTGAGGTTACTCCTTTGGAGCTAAAATCTCCTCTTCTGGTGGGATTTGAAGCTCCCTCTCAAGAGAGCACCACATGGATTTATCTTCATTAAATTTTACATCCCTTTGCACAACTGCCATTCTGTGGGATGGAAAGTACACATGGTAGTTGTGGGTAGTTTCTGTGTAACCCACAAATACCCCCAATTTTGTTTTCAGTGCTAGCTTCTTCCTTGATTCTTTGAAGATATGGCAGTAATCAGAGGATACAAAAATCCTAAAGTGCAACACATCTGTCTTTATCCCTGAGAAATCCCCCTCTAGTGTAATCATGCATAGAATCTGATGACGATTCTAGTTCTACAAATAGAATGTTGTGTTGCATGCCTCGGCCAAAAAATGCAGAGGTAGGCCTTGATCATTCAACATCACCCTCACTGCTCCCACATTGCTATAGTTCTTCCTCTTAGTCACCCAATTCTACTGTAGGTTGTGGGGTGTTGTCAACTCTCATTGAATGCCTCCTTTTGCACATAAATTTTTAAATTCATTCTACATGTACTCACCTCCATTATCACTTTTGAGAGCCTTCAACTTCTTGCCTATTTCTTTCTCGAACAGTGCCTTGAATTCTACGAACTTGGAGAATGTATCATCCTTCTTCCGCATGAAGAAGATCCAACACTTTTGTGAGAATTCATCAATAAAAATGAAAAAATATTTGTGCCTAGCAATGGAGGCTATCGAGAAAGGTCCACAGACATCAAAGTTGATCCTTTCAAGGATTGCATGTGCTTTTTTGTCCTGGTCATGGAATGTGGAGTTATTGTACTTCCCCAAAATACATCCTTTACATACATCCTGCTGCTCAAGTGCTCCTTTAGGGAGGCCTGTGGTTATCTGTTACATGATCTTCAAAGTGTCATGATGCAAATGGCCAAGTCTTCTATGCCAAATTTCACCGACATGGTGGCTCTGCACCTTCTCCACATTTGTGCTTAATGCAACATAATCCTCTATATCTAGCTTGTACAGGTTCTTCAAATGAACGTCGATCTACTTCACCTGTCACATAGCTATCTATCTTAGGAATTCCTTTCCTTTGTTGAAGATCCCATCATAATCATGGTCTTCAAACACTGCACCAAAGACAATATTTTTATATAGGCCCCGAATGAACATGACATCCTTGAGCCTAAGGGGCAATTCCAACTCACTCTGAAAGGTGACTGTACCAATCCCAGTCATGATATACCTTTCATCATCCCCCATCTCCATGTGAATATTCAAATATTTATCCTCCAAGTCACTAAGAAAATATTTATTGCCTGTCATGTGGAATGATGCACTTGATTCCAAATACCACATGCTCCCCATCATTGTGTTGGCCATGCATGCAACGAGGGTAAAGTCAAGCTCAAACTATGAAGCCAAAGATTCACCTTCTTCTCCTACTAAGGTATTCTTGCTTTCTTTCTTGAGTGGATACTTCGTGATATAGTGTCTAAATTCATGAAAATGGAAGAAATTAATTTTTGACAAATCTTTCTTCTGGCCCCCTTGATTGGATTCTGGTTTGGATTGGGATTTCTTCCCTTTTCCCTTCTTTGCCTTTCCAGCCAATGAAATTTTTTCTTACCCTTGGATGAAGTCCCATCTCTGGTATTCTGCCTTATTTCCTCTTGTACCAAATCAGACCATAAGTACTCCCAACTTGATAGTTTCTCCCTCCCATTCATCGAATCTTGATAGCTATGCCAATTCTTGGGAAGGCCCAGAAGAGCTAGGGTTACCAAGTCTTCTTCAGGGACATTAGCACTAACCCTACCAAGTTAATCATGACACTATGTAAAATCGATCATATACTGTGGAATTGTGTCATTCTTCTGCATATTGATACTTCAAAGTTTATCCTTGAGTGTCAGCTTCCTGTGGTCACTGCTATTCTCGAAAAAAATTGGTAGTGCTTTCCACATCATGAACAAAGTTTATTTTCCATGGATATTTGAGACAATATGATATTGTACTCCCTCCAAGGTTATTCTCCTCGTCTTGGCTATATCTTTCTTCCACTAAGCAAGGTTTTGGGCATCAAATGCTTGTGGTTTTGCAACATCTTAATTGATGTATTCTAGCAATGCATTGTCATCCAGTATTGCCTCCATGTGTTCCTTCCATGCAACAAAATTATAGGTTCCTTCCAAGGCATACTCTAACCTTAGTCCATTGAAGGCCATCTTCTCAGCTCTTAAGAAATCCTATTACACTGATCTTCAAATTCGAACCTTTGAGAAGCAACTTCGAATTTCTTTCTCTAATATGAATCCAACTCTAATACCATGTAGAAATTAGGTTGTATATTTGCAACTGCTCATGAAGTTTTAATAGAAATCACAAGACATAAACCTACACTACTAATTTGCATAAATTAATTCACAATTTATAACAAAAATCTCAGATATGTAAAAATAAATAACACACATGAAAAAGGAATTTTTATCTGGGGAAAACAATTTGCTAAAAACCCCAATGCCTGCTTGCATTAATCAAATGACTAGAGTTGCTGTAACACCCTCCTACCACATCCACTCAGGTAACCATGCCAACCAGGGTAAAAATGAGATGAGAGGCTACTATGATTAGATTAAATCTCTTATATGACCTCAAGGAAGTGGAATCGATGGAACATCACACACAATCATCCAACTTCATCAGCATAACCCTCAAGAGACAAATCAACCACTCAGATAGGCTGCCCCTGGGTTCCATTGTTGTTTTGGACCTCTTAGGCCATAGTTTCTCTCATGCGATGGGAAAGGGAGTGACCAGAAACCTAAATTCGCTCTTATAGGCTTGCCTGCCAGTGACTATGGACCAAAATTTCCAATTCTGTGCGAGTGACCCTGGGATGTAAGCCACTTTTTCAAGCCAGAGCCTAAGCCACTTCCCAAAATGGAATGTTATCTTAGAATCAAGAGATATATAGGGAAATAATGATGCAAAAGAAATAATTTGATCAATACCTTAACCAGACCCCTACTGGCCATGACAAGCATTTCTTCAGACATATCATGAACATGTAACCTAGAGATGTAAATAACAGAATTAAGTGTAGGGATCTCATACTTATCTAAGAAACACTATGAACCATTGTTACCTCAATCCATTTGTTGCATTATCATCTATTAGGTCATAGACACATTATCCATTCATGTACAAGTAAAAGCATGCTGAGAGCCATACATAGTTGTTGTCACAAAATGTACATATAACTAGAATAATAGGAACAAAAATACCATAAAAATATCAACCATCAGAATGCATATATACATCAGTAAATTTTCACATGAAAATCAAGGGAATGATTTTCTCATTAATGAATGTAATAACCAACCAAATATGGGATTACCACATTCCACCATACAACATAATGGTTGAGCCAAATCTCTCTTCAGCCATTCACCCTCGTTCCATATTCCAAGCATGAATGTGGGATCTCATAGAACACATCAATCAAAACTCATCTAGGGCTTCCAAAGGCCATCCACATCAACCCATCAAATAGTGATTCCAGCTCACAGTCGAACATCACAAAACCATCATTAGATTGGTCTCCATCTAATCCTTCCAGGGCTTCCAGAGCATTTGTCGAACCAAGGCTTCCAGAACTAGTAACTCAACTATAATGCCCCCTCCCAGGTCTACCAAAAGTAACCATGCAAACCAGGGTAAACATGAGGAGAGATGTTACTATGATCAGATTCGACCTCCTATGTCAACTTAAGGAAGTTGAATTGACAGAAAATCACACACAGTCATCCAAAATCATCAACAGAACCCTCAGGAGACAAGTCATCCACTTAAACAATATGTCACTAGATCCCACTACTATTCTACAGTTGTTAGGCCATAGTCACTCTCATGCTATGGGCAAGGGAGCGACCAGAAACTCAGAGTCACTCTCACGGGCCTACCTGCCGGCGAATTTGGACCAAAATTGCTAGTTCTTTGCTAGCAACACGGGGATTTAAGCCACTTTTCTAGCCCAGAATCCTGGCCTCTGCCCACAACTTGTTGTAACTTCCAGAATTCATTAGAAACATGATAACAATGTTGATCATTTGAAAATCGCCCTCAGGAATAGGCCTAAGCATACACAACTGGGACTGACATTATGCCAAACACTTGGCATCAATGTAAGCTACAGGTCTAGGATACAAGACAAAGCATAAATGATTGAAACAATTTATGAAACATAACCATAATGATCACCTCCTTTGAACTACTACATCATCAATTAGGTCTTGGATCCATCCATCAAACAGAATATATGAAATAACCATGACATAAACCAATCATTCAACCATGCTTATAACCAACATAAAACCATATAAATATCAGAGATATGACAACCATTAAATCCACATATAAATTAGTGAAAAAGTAAGAGAACTTAGATTTTATTAATCATAGGAAAATCTGACCAGGTTTGGGACATCCATGTACCACCCAACCATAGACATGGCTAAACCAAATCTCTCTTTTAGCCAGTCACCCCCATTCCATATTCCAAGCATGAATGTGGGATATCATAGAACAACCAAGCGAATCCAAAGGTTAAACCACCTCCGCCTTCATCAAACCATGATCACAGCAAAATTAGTGCTCCAATCACAACCAAACAAAAGGAATGTCATCCGAAATCCATCACTATCCTTAAGGAATTTTCCATCTCCTTTTCTCTTAGGCTTTATTGCAATCGAAACCTGGATCACTAGGCCATAAACTGAGACTCCTCCCTCAAGCTTTACAATGTATCCTGCCAAAACCAGTCAAGCGATTCCTAGGCCTTTGGGAATGAACCTTGAGACCACCTCCGCCCCAGATTCTGAAATTCATCCAACAAACCAAAGCTAAACAACCAAAATAAACATCCCAACACACCATGGAATCTAGAAAAAGGCTAGGCTAGGTTGAAATCCACTGTCATAACCCAGCAAAACCATTCCACTGACAGCAAGAGAACCATACCTGAACATGCAAATCCTTACATGTCCAAATAAGCTAGGAAATCACACATGCAAAAGGTTACTTGCAAGTATTCTTGCTGAAGTTGCTTGATCCTACTTTCCTTTCCTTGATCCTTGCTTGCTTTTCCTTTCCTTTCCTTTCTTTCCCTTTCCTTTGCTCCAAACTAAAGTGCTCCAAGAAAACTCTAAGTGATCAAGAGTGAGAGAGAGAGAGAGAGAATAATGAGAGAGTTCCAAGCTTAAACTAAAAAAAGGTTTCCAGCTAATCCTTAGAAGCCCTTTTATGAATGAAGCCTCTAATTTCTTCATTTTCCATTATTTTCCTTCAATTTCCTCCTCACATGCAACCTGTGACCTTTCACCTTACTTTTTTCCTAATTTCCTTTATTTTCATAAATATTTGTGCCAAAAATGCCTTTTTGCCTTTTAATTCCTTTGCCAATTTCCTTAGCCAAAACACACATCCAGTGATGTCCATTAGGATATATTTGCCCACCATTCAACTTGGAATATGTTTCCCTTCACTGTGGTCTTATTTTTCCTTTATTAGCTTTTATTATGTGAAATTTTTACCAAGGATGTTACAGAACCCTCCCCCTTGGGGAACATCGTCCTCGGTGTTAAACCACACCAAGAACTCAACAAAACTGCTGAAAAGAAAAAATATTGCCTACGGAGCTTTATAACTGAACTCGTTGTAGTATTTACAATGAATGACCTGCTCAAAAGAAAAACATCATGACAACATGACAAGATAATAACCATACTGCTTATTAGAGCTTTATAACTTAGCTCGTGGTGGAATTTACATCCATATATATATACGAATATCAAAACATATGACAAACATAAACCAACATCAAACCAAAACTACTTCTTCGGGCCTAGTAGTACTACAAACATCACAAAACTTTTTCTACAACTACGCTTAGACTGCATGGCGGTAACCATCCTTACTGATGTAGGCTTCTTCTTTCCCTACAAGGCCCACTTTTCCCCACTATCATCCACACGCTCAATGGCCTTGTCGAAGAAATCCACTTTGGTTCTATGAAGGTATAACCAATTGATACCCAAAAGCATACTATACGATCCCAATGAAAATACATTCAAATGTGTTATTGTAGGCATACCATTTAACTCAAATGTACAATCCCTTACCCAATGGTAAAATCACTTCTTTGTACTTGTATCCAACTGTACCAACCAATATTCTGCATGCATTTCTTTTCACAAACCACACTTATCCACCAGGTCAGGATTAATATAACTATAGTTAGATCTAGGATCAATCAAAATAGAAACAACTCGATCACAAAGCTTACTGTCCATCTCAATGATCGATGCCTAATGATCCACCTACCTGTTTTCCATAGCTGTATAAATCCAAGGAATGCTAATCCAAATTTAAATAGGAATGCAACAAATTACATATATAACCACAAACAAAAATATGCAACAGAAATAACACTTCATTTCATTAATATCAAATACTGAAATATGCTTACACACAGAATGGAAATAAGACTAGCTCGGGCAATGGTAGCTTATCTCTGAGAAGAGATGTGATGGCTACATGCCTCTAAACTATGTTAAAATGAGGCTCAAGGGCCTATTTATTATTGGAAAACATGAGAAAACCCTAAACAACCAAAACCCTAACCCCAAGAGATGTAATTCCAAGAGTTTGTGGGCCTCGTTGGGGTTAGTTGGCAGCCAATTTCCCGAGGTCATAACTTGGTCATATTATCTCTGTTTGGCACATAAGATACCTTGTTGAAAAGGTCTCTCTAAGTACTATAGGTTTTTCCATATGCCCTAGCCTATAGCTATGGGATTGTTGTGAACCTCAAAAAAACGTCGTTTAGGGGATCAAAACTGCTTCAGAAGTTCAGGACCCGAAAAATGCTAAAAATACTAAATAATGAAATACACAAGGAAACAAATGAAACTGACTGGAGATTTAGGTGGGATGGGTGGGTGGACACAAATATCCACCTATATCATTCCTCCCCTCTTACGAAGCAATGGTCCCCATTACATGCAGAGCCTCCATGAGGTGAGGAAATTTCTGTTGAACCTAGTCCCTAGTGATCCACTTGCCTTGGTGCAAGAGTTGGCCAGCTTTGACAACTTGATATAGTTGGATCTTCTATTGGCAAGTGTTCTTGGACTGTGTGTCCGTAATCCAATTAGTTGTGGTCTGTTCCATGCAGTATGGATTTAACTATGTTGGTGTGAGTTTTTCTGTAATGTTTGATGTGTCTAGTAATGGTGGAAAGTATGGTCAAAGATGATCCACATTGAACACTAGGTGCAGACCAAGGAATGGGGGAATTTTGAGCTCAAAATCATTGTCTCCCATAGCCTTGGTAATGGTGTAAGGACCATATCAGAGTGGTTTGAGCTTCCGATGGACTCCAGTAAGGCATTCTTTCTTCAAATGCAACCAAACTTTGTCGCCCATCTGAAACTTGTGTGGCACCTGATGTTGATCATGTCGCTGCTTGTACTTGGAACTTGTCTTCTCTAAGATGTCGTGAACCTATTGGTGAATGTGTTGGATGCGTTCATAAATCTAGCTGCTTTATCTTCCTCGAATGATACATGTGTGGATTATGTCTGTGTAGTCTCCTGAGGCATAGAAACATCAATCAAACACAATGGTTGAAATCTTAAACCCACTTGAAAGACACTATGACTAGTCGAGCTGTGGAGAGGTCTATTATAACTGTGTTTAACATTTGGAAGACTCTCATCCTAGCTTCGAGGATGCTTGGAGTTGTACATAGGGAGTATGTGCACTATCATCCTGTTGATGACCTCCATCTGGCCATCAGTTTGGGGATGGAAGGCAGTCGACTTGGTGAGCTTGGTGTCCAATAGTGTCCAGAGGCTTGACCAAAATGTGCTTAGGAACTTTCTATCTTGATATGATATAATGGTTTGCAAGATCCCAAAATGTACACATACTTGTTCAAATAAGAGTTTGGTCATGTCCTCTGTTGTGATACTCTTCTTGCAGGCTGCCAATATAGCCATTGTAGAAAATATTTCCACGACCACAAATACACAATCATTACCATGTTTGTTAGAAGGGAGGTCAAACATATAGTCCATGGAGATGGTTTCCTATGGTTGGCTGGGAGTAGGCAAAGGAGTGTACAGATCTTACTTCTTGATGGATGGCTTGGTGATGATGCAGACAGTGCAGGATCTAATATATTTCCCAACGTCGAGTCAGATTTTTGGCCAATAAAAGTACTTTTGCAGTACAACCACATTTTTCTCCACTCCAAAGTGTCCTGGAATCAGACTGTAGTGCGCCTCCCAAATCAGTTTGGCACGCTCACTTGATGGAACACAAATGTGGCCCAGGTAGCATAATAATGTGTCCTGGAGGTGGAAATCAAGAACTTGCTTCCTGTCTACTATCATCTGGTATGTGGAGGCAAACAATGGATCATTTTTGTATAGTTGCATCCACCCAAAGGTCTTGTCACCACAAGAGTTGAGAACAGTAGTCATTGTTGCATCTGGGGGCTGGTGGAGGAAGTCTACAACATGATTGGTGTTGCCCTTTTTTTATTTAATTTTCAATTGGAATTGTTATAGATATGTAGACCACTTCTGATGATGATCATTCTATAACTTCCCCTATGTCTGTAAAACTGAAGAGGTCGGTGATCGGTGTGGATGACAGTCTCCTTCCCCATAATGTAATGCTTTCATTGTCAACAAGCCTGCATGATGGAATACATTTCTTTATCATAGGTGGGGTACTTCTGAATTATCAACAAGTGTATAACTATGATAGGCCACTCGATGCCCATGTTAGGTGAGGACTGCACCAATAGTATAGTCCGAGGCGTATGTCTCGATTTCAAATTATTGTTGTAGGTCTAGCAGTGTGAGTAATAGTGAAGAGCAGAGGTGGAGCTTCAACTCAATGAACGCCTTTTGTTGGGACTCAGACCAGGAAAAATTTTCTTTCGCCTCGCACTTAGTAATCTAACTTAAAGGCCAAGTGATATCGGAGAATCCCAACATGAACCTTCGATAAAAATTCGGAAGGCCCAGAAAACTACGAAGCTCTGTTAGAGTGGTCGGGGCTAGCCAATCCCAAATTACTTGGATCTTAGTTGGGTCCACAAATTGCATGCCATGCTCATCTATGATGTACCCCAAGTATTGAACCTAGCTCATGCCAAAGGTGCATTTCTCCAAGTTGGCACATAGTTTGTGTTGTCGAAGGGTTTGAAGGACATGCTGAATGTGTTGCAAGTGTTCTTCCCAACTCTTGCTAAAAGATGAGTATTTCATCCAAATAAACCACCAAGAATGATTTGGTGAAGGGCCGCAAGATTTCATCCATTAGCCTCATAAAAGTAGCGGGCAAATTTTTCAACCCGAAGGGCATAACCAACCATTCAAAAAGGCCTTCCTTGGATTTAAAGGAAGTCTTCCATACATCTATGGGCTTTATTGGAACTTGGTGATAACCAGACTTCAAATTGATCTTGTTGAAATACTTTTCCCCCTTGAGTTGGCCCAACAGGTCATTAATCCATGGAATTGGATACTTGTTCCCGACAATGATTTTTTTTAATGCTCAATAATCTATGCAGAGCCTCTATGTTTCGTCCTTCTTCTGTACCAGTACAATCGAGCTCCCACAAGGCGAGGAACATGGTCAGATGTGCCCTTTTTTCCACAACTCTTGGATTTACTGCTTGATCTCTTCATTTTCCAGAATGGAGTGATGATATATTGAACCATTGGGCATAGGTGCTTCGGCAGTATGATCGATTCAATTATTGACCTGACAATGCAAGGGTACCCATGTGGGTGAGGAGAAGATGCCCCTGTATTCTTCCACATTCACATCCACCTTCTTCTGTTTCTTGGAGAAACCCTTCTGAGGGACCATGGATGTGGCTACGACCTTCCCCTTACTTTCAGAGCGAATAAAAAAGAAAACAAATTTCTCAATTTGGGAGATGACCTTATTGCATTGCTTGTCAGAGATCAAAGACATGGTGATAGGTGGGGCTACCTATGGTATCCTATATAACTTAGTACCCAAAGAAATAATAACAGAGTGAGGTCTAGACTCATATACAGCATGCCATTTCCATAGGTATGGTTGTCCTAATAATACATCAGAAAGTTCAAGAGGAGCAACACCACACAATACCTCATCCATGAAGGGCTTGATTTTGTAGGGAAGGCGGCACTGTTGGATGACGCAGAGATCTTGTCCTTAGTGAAGCCACCCAATGGTGTATGACTGCATATGTATTGTAGTTGGTAGGCCCAGCCACTTCACAACCTCTACTAAAATGAGGTTCTTTTGGTTCTCGTTTTCAACAATGAACTGTAGCAGAGAACCCTTCACCCACATCTATGAGTGGAATATGCGCTCCCCCTCTTCTAGATCTTCAAGCTCAATCTTCTAGATCTTGGTGGCAGCCATAGTGGCACTAGGCTTCGCATCAATGATATGCTTCCCCTTTTCATTTCCCTTGTCAAGCTCTGACTTAGAGTCAGAACATGCATTGAACTCAGAAGCCTTTAGCTCAACCACTAGTGATTGCTTGGCCCAAAACTAACTTGTGTTGTGAGTAGAGCTCTTATGGAACTCACACCACTTTCCCATGTCCTTCTTAGTCTTCGTGGTGTTGTTATTTTCTTGCAGCTTTGGCAGGTTATCCTAGGTCACCCCACCTTAGCCTTGTCCTTTGCTCTACGGTTTGGGGGCACCTTTCCCTTGCTTCATATTCACAGATCCAAAGTCTCTCTTTTTCTATTTAAGCTTATGCTCAATCTTGACAGTGTATCAGTACGCAGTGCCAAGCGAGGAGATGTCCAAGAACTCCATCTCATCCTGTATGTACATGTGTAGGCAGTCATGGTACTTGAGTACCAAATGTTTCTCAAAATCTTTGATACCAACTTCATGTGAAGGGTATGAAACAAATTGGTAAACTTTGGCATGTCTTGGTCCTTTCCCTGTCGCAGTGTGGTCCACTTTATGTATTTATCCTCATATCTCCCGAAAGGGTAGTACTTCTCCTTGATTATGTCCTGAAACGAACCCCAAGTGGGTGTAGCCAAAAATAGTGAGGGCGTACTTTCATCCTTCTACTCACAATAGGTTTCCCAGTAGTCCTTAATGTGGGGGGCGTCTTTGTGAAGAGAAAAAGTAATATTTTCCCAACTAGAAAAATCATGAACAAAAAAATCCTTCTAGCAAATTTAACCATTTATCTAGGGCATCCACATCTATCTTACCCTCAAATATGGGAATGTCAAAGTTAACTTGTACCTTAAAGGGTGTGGCACTTCAAGAGTAGCTGCTGGAAGTAGATGTGTCACCCCTGGGTAGTTGCTGAAGGATCTAGGAAAATTTGTCCATCATTGCATTCCTTTGTTGCTCATGGGCTTCTTTAAGAAATATTTTGATAAGATCTCCTGCCCCCTCGTATTTTTTTTCTTCTGCCATGGGAGGCCATCAGAATTTGCGAGGTTTCTCTTGCAAAGGTTCGACCAGTTCAAGCCCTAACTCCCTATATCCATACCTCTTGGGGACATGCAAATAAAAGAAGAGAACGAGCAGACCGCACTAATACCACTGATCTGAATTTCAACAACAACACGAAAAATTACAGATATAACCATAAACAAGAACATGCAGAAGAAATAACGCTTCATTTCATTAATCTCAAATATTGAAATATTCCTACAAATAGAATGGAAATAAGACTAGCTCGGGTGATGGTAGATTATCTCTGGGAAGATATGTGGTGGCCACATGCTTTTGAACGGTGTTACAATGAGGCTCAAGGGCGTATTTGTTATTGGTAAACATGAGAAAACCCTAACCCCACGAGATGTAATACCAAGAGTTTGTGGGCCTCGTTGGGGTTAGTTGCGTAACCAACTTCCCGGGGTCATAACTTGGTCATATTATTTTCGTTTGGCGCATACGATACCTTGTTGGAAAGGTCTATTAGAGTATTAAAGGTTTTTCCATGAGCTTCTGCCTATATTATGGGTATGCTGCATAAAAAAAAAAAAAAAAAAAAAAAAAAAAAAAAAAAAAAAAAAAAAAAAAAAAAAAAAAAAAAAAAAAAAAAAAAAAAAAAAAACTGCTTTGGAAGTTGAGGAACCGAAAAACTGCTAAAAATAGTAAATGATGAGATAAAAAAGGAAACAAATGAAACTAACTGGAGGTCTAGGTGGTACAGGTGGGTGGACACCAATATCCACTTGGATCAAATGTTATGACCAACATCACCAACTGTATGTGCCTCTTGGGCACTATAGATCTTGGGTCCACCACCACTCTGATATTGCGGACAATCCCTCCTGCGATGATCCTTACAACATATCCAACATTGCAATGGTTCCCTACCACCACCTCTAGCATACTACTCTCCATATCCCTTCTCATCTATATTGAATCTCTTGTAAGGAACTGCATTATCTTTCTCACTTACATCTTGAGGTCTTCCTCGCTTTGGTGGTCATTTTCCTTTAGCTTTGTCGTTTCCCTTCAAGTCATGTTTCGGCTCAACTTTTCACTTCGACTGCTCATAAAAATGGTTCAAGTTTCAGATGGCCTCTTCCAATGATCTAGGCTCATTAAACTCAATCTGGTCTCTGTATGCAACCAGAAATCCACTCATGAATCTTTGAACCTTGGCCTTCTCCTCTCTGAGGTAAGGCACATATGTCAACAACTCCAAAATCTACTAGTATAATCCTCATCTGTCATAGAACCCATTTGCAACTCATAAAACTCCTTAATTCTATCATCATAATACCTCTCAGACAAGTACTTCTTCTTGAAGAGTCTTTCAAACGCACGTGGAGTCAAATCATTCTCATGTATGTCCTTGAAATTCTTCACATCTTCCCATCAACTATCTGCTTTGCCTTTGAGACTGAAAAGGGATACCCTTGCTTTCATGTTTTCTAAGTAATCATGCAATCTGAAGAATTTCCTCATGCCAAACAACCAAGCCTATGCATCTTCCAATTTCTTCATCTCTCCATCAAAGGTAGGTGGATTTTCCTTCTTGAACTCATCCAGAAAGTATCCCCTATCACTCCTCCTATACAGATGATAATGATGACGATCATGATGTCTATCAGAACCCAAACTAGAGTAATACATGTGTCTTTCACCCCTCCTATATGGCATGTCCAACATCTTTCCATCTCTGATTGTGTTAGATCTATCTTACAAATGTCTACTATAAGATTTGCTTCCATATGCCCCATTAATTTTGTCCTCATGTCCATGGCTGATACGAAGAGGTCCCTATCTTTGCACATCTGACAATTTCTAAAGTAATATCGCATTCACCTCTTCTTGTTTCTCTTGCGCCTACATGATTTTGTCATTGTCTTCTTTGCAACTCCTTATTTCTTCCTTCAAGCTTCTCAATGTGTCTGCCAAGTCAGAAGAGTGCCCCACACCACGCTGCCCATCTTATTCATAAGGAGATTCTTTGTAGTCTACCAACTTGCTAGCCATCTGATCTCTTTCCTACAAGGCATACTATATCAGCTAAACCAAATCACCATAAATCAATGTACCTTAGCATAGTTCAAGGAGGAAACCTTTTCTACAAGATCATCAAATCAACATGATGTATGTACAACATAACCATAATAACATATAGACATATATCAATAAGTGCATCAACACATAATCGTCATACTAACTAGGGTCCAATCATCAATGCAAGGCCATATCAACAATGCATGTTATGAGCTCATGCATGACAAAAACCATTACTCTAGTATACCCATTGCCTCATGAAACTATCCACCTGCATAAGTAATGCCTAATCAACAACACGTATGCATAACCTCATGTAGTCAAGCATAAGTGATCAGTTTTTGTAATCAACATACAAGACTGATGCATGTAATAAAATAATCAAGAATGAAACCCAACATACAAGGATGTAATCAAGATGCATATAATTGAATAACCATACATATACTCATGACGATGCATTCCATAAAATCGACATCAAGTTCCTCATGATAACCTTACTACTACCGTGATCAATATGATGTAGTGAAAAAAGCACATGGAACGCAAGTGTAAGAGCCACACACGCAACTTACATGAATGCATGAACAACACAATCACCCATATTTGTAGCACTAGATATGACCCAAAGAGAGCACAACCATACTTTGATACCAAATGGTAATGCCCCCTCCCAGGTCTACCCAAAGTAACCATGCTAACCGGGGTAAACATGAGGAGAGATGCTACTATGATCAGATTTGAACTCCTATGTCACCTTAAGGAAGTGGAATTGATGGAACATCACATACAGTCATCCAACATCATCAACAAAACCCTCAGGAGACAAGTCAACCACTTAGATAGCCTGTCATTGGGTCCCACTACTATTCTGCAACTCTTAGACCATAGTCGCTCTCATGCTATGGGCAAGGGAGCAACCAAAACCCAAAGTCGCTCTCACAAGCCTGCCTGCCAGTGACTGTCTACTAAAATTGGTAGTTTTGTGCTAGCGACCTCGAGATTTAAGCCACTTTTCTAGCCCAAAATCCTGGCATCTATCCAGAACTTGTTGTAACTTCCAGAATTCATTAAAAACATGATAACAATGTTGATCAGTCAAAAATCACCCTTAGAACTAGGTCTAAGAATCCCCAACCGGGACTGACATTCAGTCAAACACTTGGCATCAGTTCAACCTACACTTCTAGGATACAAGACAAAGCATAAATGAATGAAACAACTTATGAAACATAACCAGAAGGATCACCTCCTTCTCCATTGAATTACTACATCATCTATTAGGTATTTCATCCAACCATTTAACAATTACAAGTAAATATATGAAATAACCATGACATAAACTAGTCATTCAACCATGCTTATAACCAGCATAAAACCATATAAATATCAGAGATAAGAAAACCATTAAATCCACATATAAATCAATGAAAAAGTAAGAGAACTTAGCTTTTATTAATCATAGGAGAAACTGACCAGGTTCGGGACTTCCACATACCACCCGACCATAGACATGGCTGAACCAAATCTCTCTTTCAGCCAGTCACCCTTGTTCCATATTCCAAGCATGAATGTGGGATCTCATAGTAAAACCAATCCAAGAAAAACCATGCGAATCCATAGGTTAAACCACCTCCACCCTCATCAAGCCATGATCACACCAAAATTGGTACTCCAATCACAACCGAACAGAACTTGGAATGCCATCTAGAATCCATCACTATCCTTGAGGAATTTTTCATTTCCTTATCTCTTAGGCTTTATCACAATCCAAACCCGGATCACTAGGCCCTAAACCAATACTTCTCCCAAAGGCTTTACTGTGTATCCCGCCAAAACTAGTCAAGGAATTCCTAAGCCTTTGGGAATAGGAGACCATTGCAATGTGGGCTTGCCCATGTGATCCCAAGTCTTTTTAGGTAGCACATTTGCATCTGAGCCTAAGTCCAGCATGATCTGATCCATCTCATAGTCACCAATCTACGTTGTTAATCACATTTTCCATCCAGTATGCGAAGCATGTTTCCCCAATTTTCGGACCATGTGAGGTTCACCTGACCTTGCGCACCTAGTTATCAGCTCTTGTAATCCTTTAACTGCCCTATTGTCATGAAGAAATTTCATGGATGTCTCTACAAAGGTAGTTAGCATCAAGAGATCCCTTTCCGGCTCGGGTTGATCCTTACTACCTGGGGTAGAGACCTTTGCGAAGCTCTTCCTAGCTTCCAAACATGTCTCCTTGCAAACCCCTGTGTCTTCCTTGGTTAGTTTCCCCTTATCTTCCCCTGTGGTCGTGCCATTTCTGAGCATCATGTTCACCTTGGGGTCTTCCTCACGTGGTTTGAAGCTCATCATCTAGACGTTCTGCGTCGCCGTAGGTTGTGCTGCCCTTTTCTCACGAATCTGCACTATCAGCATGGGGAAATCTATCATTTCATGATCGAACTGCTTGCAGTAGCGGCATGATATTCTAGTCGGGTTGGTACAATCTCGCGCGTAGTGCTATGGTCCTCCGCAATTGTAACAGATTAGCTACTCATGGCCCTTTCCTGGCCCCATTCCTCCCCATCCTCGTCCTCACCCCTGGAACCCATCGCATGTTATTGCCACAACTGGATCCTGACCCTATGCCTCGGTCTGCATCCTGTAGGCCGGTGTTCGATCCATCAATAATTCATTACTACGGCAGTCTCTTTTATCGTGGCCCACTGATCTGCAAAAATCGCAAAATAGCTGCTGGGGGGTCTGGGTAAACTTTTGCAGTAGGTGACAGTTGTCCATGTTGTGCTTTCCTCCCACCTAACAGTTTGCGCACCAGAGCAAGGGTTCCACGCTTGGCCCCGCTTGTGTCTCTAGTCACAATGGTATTGGTCCCCATGCTGTCAAGTAGTTTGTGAATATCGAACAATGAACTTTATCGTGGCCCTGGCCTTTACACTTTACACACCACACCTCCTCACGCACTTCTAGCCTGGGCAGCTTCTCCTATTTCAGACTTTGCATTTCCAAGCATAGATTTTGTATTTGCGCGTGGATCTATTGAACTCCCAACCTAGCATCCTATATTGGAGTTTCATGCAACCTCATCGCTATTTCTAATGCTTCAGCTTGGGTCGAGATCTTCTACTGTGACAACGTTGTCCTTAGGTGTGGCGTTAAAGATGCCACAAACCATGCGCAGTGTTGTTCATCCGTTAGTGTCATATTAGCCTCTCGAATCGTACTCTTCAGTCTCTGATCTAGGTCCCAAGGGGTTTCTCCTGGCAGCATCACGATTTCCTTGAATCCTATGATCGATTGCATCTTTGATTTCGGCCGACTAAACTCCTTTTTTAGCGCATCCCGGGTCTTTGCTATTCTGGCATTGGGGTGATCGCTAGAGTGCTTAATATACCAAGTCAGCGCGCGATCTTGTAGTGCACTTACCAGGGTAGACTTTTTAATATTATCGTCTGTAACTCCGTGCGCTTCCCATACTACCCTTACTACGAACCAAAACTATTCTGGATCTTCATTTCCTACTCCTTTGAACACAAGCAACTTGATCGCGTTCACCATGCTAACTCCTGGTTTTCACGAAGGTGTGCTAAGGCCACCTACGAACTCGTACTGCTCCTGATCCAATCAATCTTCAATTTCCATAGGGTTCCAAACTTCCGACATCAAACATCCCTCAGGTAGATCCTGGTCCCAGCAACGGAACCATTTGTTGGCTTATTGGGCCCTGACCCAGGTTCGGAAGAGTTATTAGCCAAACAAATCCCGCAGTTATTGGCCCTTTCGGCAACAGTCCGCGGAGTGCGGACTGAGGTCTCACCCGAGGTAGTAGGGGAGGGTGCTGGAACCAGGTTTCCACACCCTTGGGATGTCTTGATGTGGTTTGGAGGGGTCGCGAACTGTTCCGCGGCCTTGCACCACTATGTACTACTATTGGACTTCCGCGTAGATCCGCGCAGGTGCACTTTCTTATTAAAGAAATTTTTACAGATCTAATCTTCTTGTTACAGTCTTTAAGCAAACATTTAACAATAAAATCCAGTGCGTGCAATCATAATTCTTTTAAAGACATAAACTCATATAACAGATGTCTGAACCAGAATACAATAGATCCACGATATTTCCGAAACAACTTATGTTTATTAATATCTTCGTTTAAGTACAATCTTCTTTCTGCCCTTCACACACAGCTGCAGGGGTCCGCGCACACAGCTGCGGACTCTATCAAGCCTCCGCGCACACAGTTGCAGAGCCTCTATCTACCCACTAACACCCTTGACTCGAACTTACAGATGCAAAACACTGATTACCAACCCATAACACATCAGATCTCATTAAAAACCAAAAAATGCCTTCTACCCTTAGAGCCTCACTCTATTTATACATTCCCATGGTCCATGGACCATGGGCAAGCTGACTTACTTCCTATTATTCTATATTATTTTTTGGCGGAAAACCCCTTGACTCGACTTATTACATTTCACGCTCCACGCATTTCGGAGATTTACACTATTATTACCCTAACTTCTAGGCTTTAAGCCCCAAAACCATTACGCGGGTCCTCCGCTACCCAACACCACCTCTGCACCAGATTCTGAAATCCATCCGAAAAACCAAAGCTCAAAAAATGAAATAAAAATCCCAACAGACCATTGCATCTGGAAAAAGTATAGGCTAGTTTGAAATCCACTGTCATAACCCGACAAAACCATGCCACCGACAACAAGAGAACCATACCCCTACATGAAAATCCATGCATGTCCAAACCAGTGAGGAAATCACACGTGCAAAAGGTTACCTACAACTATTCCTGCAGAAGTTGCTTGATCCTACTTTCCTTTCCTTGATCCTTGCTTGCTTTTCCTTTCCTTTCCTTGCTTTCCCTTTTTTTTTCTCCAAAATAGAGTGCTCCAAGAAAACTATAAGTGACCAAGAGTGAGAAAGAGAGAGAGAATAATGAGAGAGCTTCAAGCTTGAACTAACAAAAGGTTACCAATGGATCCTCATAAGCCTTTTTATGGATGAGGCCTCTAATTTCTTCATTTTCCATTATTTTCCTTCAATTTCCTGCTCACAAGCAACCTGTGATCTTTCACCTTAATTTTCTCCTAATTTCCTTTATTTTCATAAATAAATGTGCCAAAAATGCATTTTTTCCTTTTAATGCCTTTGCCAATTTCCTTAGCCAAAACACACATCCAGTGATTCCCACTAGGATATATTTGCCCAACATTCAGCTTGGAATATGTGTCCCTTAACCATGGTCTTATTTTTCCTTTATTACCTTCTATTACATGAACTTTTTACCAGGGTTGTTACAAACCCACAACCTATACATGAATTCTAGAGCATTTATCTAAGCAATGCTTCCAGGACTAGTAACTCAACCCACCAAGGGCTTCCAGAGCATTTGTCAAACCAAGGCTTCCAGGACTAGTAACTCAGCCCAAGCTATTACAAGGTCGCCATAGCGTTTGTTCAACCAAGGCTTCCATGACTAATAACTCAACCCAAGCTAAGGAAACATGAGAACCAACCAAAATAAACAATGAAAGTAAACCCATAATCACCATGGCTATCCAGGAAATGGCAAGGCTATGAATTCCACTATCGATCTAGGCCATTCTCCATGCCAATGATAGATCACAACCAAGAAATCACATGCATATTCCATGCATGCCAAACCTAGTGAAGAAATCATACATGCAACTCGGTACATGCAAGAAAATCTTGTTGAGAAATGGCAACAAGAAATTCCAGTTTAAATTTGTCCTTGAATTTAAATTGTGAATTAAAATAGACTTATACTCTCATAGAAACTTGTATATAGTTAATTAAGTTTAGTTAACTTAATTAGCTTAGGAATTTCGAGTTGGAAGTCTTTTTGAAGTCAAGTATAAGTTATCCTTAAGTTTTAGGGGTCCAGTATGAGTTTGAATTGATTTTTAAATTAGATACCTTAGTTTATTGAGTTATGTTCAGTTAAATTAGTTCCAAACTAGTTGAGGAACTAATAGAGAGTTAACAGTCAGTTGGTGCACTTGTGCATACACAAGTGTCACTCTAGTTAACTGAAGATTCCCTCATCAGAAACTCATTCATGTCGATTCTGAGAAAGACCCAGTTGAGACTAGAGTGCAAGGACAATGTACTATCAGTTATATCATTTACTGAGTTGTATAGATCATGCATACAATTAGAGAAGGACATATGTTTGAATTGCACGGTTTTGGAAGCATGAATTCCCTTTAAATATAGGTTATTCATCCTAGGAATTACGTAAGAGATTAGGGGCTTAGAGAGTTTCTGAAATTCGAATTTGCAATACATACTTTAAGATCGATAGATGGTGTTCTATGGTTTGCATCTTGAGTATGCCTTGGAAGGAAGCTTAAATTTATAGCCTAGAGGGACAGAATGGAGGCTATGCTAGAGGATAATGGCTTGAAGGGATTCATTGATCAAGAAATTCCTAAGCCAACAGCATCGGATGCATAGAATTTGGTCGAATGGAAGAAGTGTGTGGCGAAGGTGAGGCGGATAATCCTTGAGGGAGTTCAAGACCACATTGTCTCGAGTATCCAAGGCAAGGAAACTCCGTATGATATGTGGAAAACATTGGCAGACTTGTATCAGAACAAAAATGACCAAAGGAAATTAGCACTGAAGGACAAACTTCAAAAAATCAAAATGGAGAAAGGAGAGACGATTCCAAAATACTTAACCAAGTTCACTCAATGTCATGACGAACTTGGAAGTGTTGGAATTACGATTGCCGAGGATGATATGGTGAATCTTGCTCTTCTACGACTCCCAAAGAGTTGGCTAGTTATCATAACTCTATCGATGGTTGGGAGAAGCTGTCGAATTGGGAACAAATGTGGTTGGATTTGATGGAGGAGGAGATCCGGAGGAACACTAGGGATGACTCTTGATTAAAGATTAATGATGAAGAGAACTGTACCTTAGCGATTAAGGCAAATAAGGGGAAAGGGAAAACTTCCCATTCCAAATTGGATTCTTATCATGGAGGTAAGAAGAAAGACATGAAAATTTTTAAGTGCTTTCATTGTCATGAGCTGGGCCATTTTGCTACAAATTGTCCACTCAAGAAGTCCAAGAAGAAGTCCTCAGGAGGAACGGCAGGTAAGGCTTTGGCCTCTCAATTTGAATTGGACTTTTCCCTCATTGCATGCATGGTGTAATCAATGATGGGAAGTGTATGGTACTTAGATATTGGATCTTCATTCCACATGACTAGCGATAAAGAGTTATTTAGTGACACGGAGAAGAAAGATCTCCATATGCATATCAAGATGGGTGACAATGAAAAGTATAGCGTTACTAGATTGGGCATGATTACTTTTCAGAGGGAGCATGGGGCTCCACTCACCTTGAAGAATTTTATGTATGTGTCCGGGCTCAAGAAGAACTTGGTATCCGTTGCCATGCTTGAGGATAGAGGCTAGATGTGATCTTCTCGAAAGGAAAGGCATTCCTTTGACACATAGCCATGGTTCAAGTAAATAAGATAGGGATTCGGGTGAAGAACATCTATAAACTAGAGGTAGAGGAGTGTGTTTCTTTGAGCACAAAATTAGAAAGGGTGCAGATCCGAGATGTTGGCGAGTTGTGGCACAGATGATTGGGCCACTTGCATCATGGGGCTTTGAAGGTAATGCAGCGGATCTCTACCGGTCTTCTCAAAGGTGCACTTGAGCAAGTTGATGCATGTAACGGATGTACTTTGGGAAAATACACTAATTCTTCCTTTCACGAAAGAGACAGTCAAGCATAGGCGATTCTAGAGTGAGTCCATTCAGATGTGTGTGGACCATTCTCGATAGCATCCACGACCAAACATATGTATTATGTTATATTTGTTGATGACTTTTCTCAAAAAATGTTGGATATTTTTCATGCAAAAAAAGGATCAAACCTTCACAAAGTTTTTTGAGTTTAAGGCATTGGTGGAGAAAGAGTCAGGTAAGAAGGTTAAAGCTATACAGTGTGATAACGGTGGTGAGTATGTCTCAAATGAGTTTAAGAACTTATGTGCAGTGGAAGGGATTAAGCGGGAGTTGATGGCACCCCATAACCCTCAACAAAATGGGGTGGACGAGAGGAAGAACAAAAGCATAATAGGGGCAGCGAGGGTGATGTTGCATGATCAGGGCCTACCACTAGACTTGTGGGCTAAGGCATGAAACACAACGGTTTATGTTCAGAATCGTAGCCCACATCGAATACTTGAGGTGAAGACACTAGAGGAGGCTTATTCCTGTAAGAGGCTAGATGTTGGTCATTTCAGGATTTTTGGATCATTGGTATATTTCCATGTGACCAGAGATGCATGGAAGAAGCTTGATCTAACAACAGAGTTGTGGATATTTGTGGGGTACACTAATACACCGCAGAAAAATTGGGTGTACTTGCCGACCAACAAGATGACAGTTGTTCACAGGGATGTTAGGTTCGATGAGGAGAAGACCATGCGATTTTCTCTTGAGAGGGAGCTTAAGCTACATGCAGATGAGGATATTTTAGCTCCTAAGGTTGAGGAGCCTCAAATTGAAGTGGAGCAACCACATGTAGAGAATCTGGGAGTGGAGACATCCACTAAGGTAGAGTCTTCCAGAGAAGTAAGAAATCACACTAGAGAGGCTGACAGATTATTGGATGATGCACGAGAGAATGTGGGAGCACCCACTTCTCAGCGCAGGCAGAGGAGTTCACCTGAGAGGTACACTAGATACATGGATCTTATGGGATAATGTATTGTGACAGATCCATCTTCCTTTAAGGAAGCAATGCAGCAGCCAGTTTGAGTTGATGCCATGGTGGAGGAGTATGACTCCATAGCTCATAACAGTGCTTGGGATGTCGTCTGGAGATCGAAGGACAAGTTAGTTGTGAGCTCTCGTTGGCTTTACAAGGTAAAGCAAGTTGCAAATGGTAGTGTGGAGAAGCATAAGGATAGATTTTTGGCTCGTGGCTTTTCACAAGTAGAGGGGATTGACTATGATGAGACATTTGATCCTGTTGCAAGGTACTCGTCGATCAGATCTAATTGGCACTATCAGCATAGATGGGTTGGAAGATACATCATATGTATGTGAAAACAACCTTCCTTAATGGCATCATTGAGGAAGAAGTGTACATAGAGCAGACTGAAGGTTTTGAGACCTTCAATCGTGAGTCGCATGTGTGTTGGTTCAATAGAGCATTGTATGGGCTAAAGCAAGCATCCCATGCTTGGTACACTATGATAGATAACTACTTCACCAGGTTGGGAATCACGAAGAGTGAAGTGGATGAAAACCTGTACCACAAAGTGGTGGAAGGTAAATTGATGATCATTGTACTTTATGTTGATGAACTCATACTAACAAGTGATGATCAGTTGATCAAGTCTTGTAAGGATGAACTTGCAAGAGACTTTGAGATGAAGGACATGGGGCTCATGCATTACTTTCTTGGCATGGAGGTATAGCAGGGAGATGGGGAGTTGTTTGTGTCTCAGGGCAAGTATGCCAATGAGATACTCAGGAGATTCCACATGGAGAGAAGCAAACCCATGGAGACTCCTCTAGTAGGTAATTGGAGGAAGGAGGATGCTAATTCAGGGGAGTTAGTGGAAGCTACTATTTACAGGCATCTTGTGGATTCAGTCATGTACTTGGTGAACACACGACTGGATATGTGCTATGTAGTTAACCAACTTAGTCAAGCGATGCTTAGGCCAACCAAGCTGTATTGGAAGGCGGCAAAGCATGTGTTGAGATACCTCAAGGGCACTTCTCAATATGGATTATGGTATAGGAAGACAGAGGGAGTGACGCTTCAAGGCTTCACCGATGCAGATTGGGCAGGGAGTCCACCGATCGAAAGAGGACATTAGGAGGGATCTTTAGTATTGGGTCAGCAAAAGTTTCTTAGTATAGCAGGAAACAAAGATAAATAGAGTCGGTTCAGTAGAGGCTGAGTACATGGATGCAAGTCAGGCAGCATGTGAGGTCATCTGGATGAGGAAGATCTTGGTTGGTATGTTTGGTCAACAGATGGATCCGACAATGATTTAATGCGATAATCAGAGTTGTATCAAACTCTCTAAAAATCCATTTTTTCATGATCGATCCAAGCATATTGATATCTGATATCATCATCTAAGAGATTGTGTATTAAGGTTGATTATGTTGTTGGAATACATTCCCATAGAGGAGAAAGATGCTGACATTTTGACAAAGGCATTGTCTAGATGTAAATTTGAGCTTCGCAAAGACGGGATTAGGGTAGTTGATAATCCCTTTCTTGTTGAGATGGAGTGTTGAGAAATGGAAACAAGAAATTCCAGTTAAAATTTGTCCTTGAATTTAAACTGTGAATTAAAATCAAATTATATTCTCATAGAAACCTGTAAATAGTTAATTAAGTTTAATTAAGTTAATTAGCTTAGGAATTTTGAGTTGGAAGTCTTTCTGAAGTCATGTATGTGTTCTCCCTAAGTTTTAGGGGTCCCGTATGAGTTTAAATTGCGTTGTAAATTAGATAACTCGGTTTACTAAGTTATGTTCAGTTAAATTAGTTCCAAACTGGTTGAGGAACTAATAGAGAGTTAACAATCAGTTGGTGCACTAGTTCATCCACAAGTGTCACTCTAGTTAACTGAAGATTCCCTCATCAGAAACTCATGCATGTCGATTTTGAGAAAGACCAAGTTGATACTAGAGTGTAGGGGCATTGTACTATTAGTTGTATGATTTACTGAGTTGTATAGATCATGCATGCAATCAGAGAAGGACCTATGTTTGGATTGTACGGTTTTGGAAGCATGAATTCCCTTTAAATATGGGCCATTCATCCTAGGAATTACACAAGAGAGTTGAACATACTTGTGTGGAATTATTCTTGTGAGAACAAGCTTTGTATCTTCACTCATATTTCTAATATATGCAATACAAATAGAGGGGTTTTGAGTAGTGGCTTTCTTTAGATACATCTTGTGTTATGTTCCATTGATTTATCTTCTTCTTGTTCATATTGTTTTCATCGATCTATTGGCTTCTGCTGGTTGAAAGTAGAAATAGATTCTTGTCCTGTGCTTTAGTACATTACATGAGCTTCTGAATCCACATGATTTTCTACAAATTTGATGTAGCTACTAATGTTGATGTCTTCTTGCGCTTTCTTGCTCTTCCTTTTCCTTCTTGCTCCAATAATCCAAGTATGCCACATCCACCAAGAGTGCTCCAAGAAAACTCTAAGTATCCAAGAGTATGAGAGAGAATAATGAGAGAGCTCCAACATTGAACTAACAAAAGGTTACCAACTGATCCTCAGAAGCCTTTTTATGGATGAGGCCTCTATTTTCTTCATTTTCCATTATTTTCCTTCATTTTCCTCCTCACATGAAACCTATGACCTTTCACCTCCTTTTTCTACTAATTTCCATTATTTTCATAACTAAATGTGCCAAAAATTCCATTTTGCCTTTCCAAAGCCCTAGCCATTGCCTTTGCCAATTTCCTTAGCCATATACAATCAAATGAACATCCCCTAGTATGTCTTGCCAAACATTCACCTTGGAATAAGTGTCCCATCGACCATGGTTATTGTTTTTAACTTTTATTACATGAAATTTTCACCAGGGTTGTTACAGATGTATTACAATTGCTTTCTTAACTAAGCTCACCTTGCAAGTGCACAACCTATCTCTCTGCTCACTAAAGACCTATGACCCAGAGTTAGTCGTTTTGCTTCGGATTGAGCTCTTATTTCCTTATATTGTTCCTTGAGGAATTAACCCCTATTATTTAGGAAATTCCTCTATTTGAATTGCACAATTCCTTAGGATGATCATCTCACTGCATGAAACACCTGTACACTCAAGACTAGTCTACAACTGATGTTACATTGCCTTATAATCTCCACCTCAATAGGGTAACTCGAATTCTCTACATGCACTAGCTATTTTGGGTTGATTGATTAGTTCACTGGATGATCTACGTTTGACTGAAGTCCCACTATTTAAATCACATTCCACTAGTTCCTCCAAAAGTTGGAACTAGTTTAACTAAAAAAACCTAAGATAACTAACCTTGATTGCTACAAATTAGCAATCACACATGCATAAATTCTTCCAACTCAAATTTACTGAGTAAAATGGGTGACACAAGCCATGTCACACAAGTTAACATCATCCAAGTTGTCTGCTGATGTGGAAATATGAATTTTCTCAATTCAATCAAAGAAAAATCAAATTGAGAATTTCTTGCTGCATTTTTCAACACACTTAAGCAATGGTTTCAGGTAGGGCTTGCAAGACCTGTTTTGAGATCAGGAACATGTATGAAAGTCTTTCAGTTTGAGGCATCTGCAAACTATGCTTTAACAATTACACATTCCAAGCTTGTGACAAGTGTTGCTTCAAGGATTGCAGTGGGAAATCTAGTAATAATTATTCAGACATCATACTTCTTGTTACATTATATTTTTTACAAGCCACAAAAGAATGTTGGAGCTTTGCATTTTTCCTTTCTAGTTATGTAGTTAATATCTATGGGTGCCCATGGTGATAGAACTATCTTTGCCAGCTATCTTGAAGTGTATTTTTGGTTGCGAAAAAAAATCCCTCCTAATCTCAAGGTAGTGTCATGGTGGAGCTATCAATTTACAACAATAGAAATAAAAAAATATGAAACTTGAGTACTTAGAGTAAACTTTTACAACATTTCCTTGGATAATGAGAATTTACAAAGATAAGCCATGAGATCTCTACCAAATAGACCGAGAAGCAATCTCGAGGCTCATTACAGAGTATCTCTATCCTCAAACCCTCGTTCACCATGGTTATGGGTCAACCACACAAAACCCTTTGCCAACGAAGTCCATTTTCTCGGCTACACACTGTTTAGCTCATAGTGGGTAGAGTATCTATATGCTCAAACCCTTGTTCACCATGGTTATGGGTCAACCACATAAAACCCTTTGCTAACGAAGTCCATTTTCTCGGCCACACACTGCCTACCTCACAGTTGGCCCACTGACACTACATGGTATATCTATCATTGGCTCTTCATTCATCATGGTTATGGGTCAACCATGCAAAACCCTTTCCATCGAAATCCATTTTCTTGACCATACATTTTCAATATCATAATAGGATCACAAGCATTACATGGTATCTTTGTCCTTAGATCTTTGTGCATCATGGTTACATGTCAACCATGCAAAACCCTTGTCTTCAACAACACTTGGTCATCCACAACTCATCTTCAACAAATACTTCTCTGGAGGGAAGTTCACACAATGGGGACCATTGTTTCCTAAGGGAGGAGGAATGATTTGAATGGAAATTTACCCATGGCGTTAACCCATTGTAATGTAACTAAAGGCCATAAATAACTCGCCCATGGTATTATCCACCCATGGTAATGTAACTAAAAAAGGCTATAATAACTAGCCTCACTTTGTAAGAGGAGGTAGTCCAACACAATGTAGTTACAATCATCATTATGATCTAATAAAAAATAGTTTTCTAATTTATTTTCTAGGTTGATTACTGCGTGGGATTATTCTTTCGCTTCCTAGCATGACAATTACTCAAATCTTGCCTCCCCAAAGATCTAGATCAATTCAATAACTTATCAAATCATGAATAGGATCCATAACTAGAGCACATAATTTAACCATACCTATAACTGTCATATAACCAAAATGAATCGATGACAAATCAGTCATAAAATCAACACAATAACCAATACATGTGCTCATTGATCACAATAAGGAAACAATTCATATTAACATATGCAAATTCTAGCCAAGTCAAGGACTTCCATGTACCACCCAACCATATATTGGGTTGAACCAAATATCTCCTTCAACCAATTACCCCCATGCCACATTCCAAGCATGAATGTGGGATCTCATTGGATAAATCAAAATAGAACCAGCCAAGGGTTCCAAAGCCCAAACCACCTCAACCCTCAACAACCGTGATTTCACCTAAACTAGTCTAGAAATCACTAACACCAAACAAGCTTAGATGCCTCCAACTTTCTTCACCAAACCTAGAGGAATTTTCCTGTCTCCACGCATCCGCTAGGAGTTCCAGGAGAAATCCCATCTCTACCCTTCACCCTTGGGAATTTCCCAATACCACCTCACCAAGATCCAAAGTCTACTAGCCATCCAAAGCTTAAACCAAAACAAGGCACCCATAACACCATGGCTATCTAGGAAATGGCAAGGTTGAAACCATTGTCAGTCTAGGAAAATCCCATGCTAATGACAACAAAGCAACAAAATAACCAAATGCATGTACCATGCATCCAAATCTCAGCAATGAAATCACACATGCAACCTGTTACCTGCAATGTCCTCTTGATATAGCTTCTTTTCAAACCTTTCCTTCTACTCCCTTGCTTTCCTTTGCTTGCTTGTCCAAATGCTTCCTCTCTCTTCACTTAGAGCTCTATTTCTGAAAGTGATCTAAAGTGGTGAAATTTTTCTGTGAAGCCTTTTTATCATTGATGTCTAGTCTCTTCCTTCCATTTTCCTTTTTCTTCATTTTCCTCTAATTTCTCTCAAATTTTCTTTTCATCCATATTTGTGTCTCTTCATCTTCATTTTATCTTATTTTCCTTTATTCTCATATTAAATTTCCATTTATCGTCTCTTTTCCTTTACCAATTTCCATAGACGATAATAAACCACAAGTGATGCTCATTATAATGTTTTTTCCCTCCATTCAGTTTGGAATACGTGACCCATGACCTTGGTTTAATATATTTACATAGAAAATCAACCTAAGACTGTTACAGGTACTTAGGGCCTCTCCTTATAAAAAATAATATGGCGTGGAAAAAGATTCTACCATAATATTAAATCTGAGGAAATAGTGTGTGATTTAGGATTTTTAGTTATATAAATTATATATTTAATTTATATGGTAAATCTTTATTTTCATAATTAACAAAAATTATAATTTCACAATTCCTTAAATGTTATTTATAATATTTCACCTTTTAAAAAAATATCAAAATATAAAATAATATCCTAAATTAAATTATTATTAATTTGTATAAATATATTTTTTTTTAATCAATTTAAATAAAAAACGGATCAAAATTCCAAATTACAAAATCTTATTCATGTACCTAATTAAATGCCTAAATCATAACCTTCCAAATTCGTATATCTGCCAGTTTTAAATCATGAAACCTTCAAAATTCGTATATATGCCAGTTTTAATTATTAATTATTGTACTGAATTTTTTTTTGCAAAATTAAAGAGCTCTCCAAATTATATTTAACACCTAGTCTATATATAACACTAATGTAAGTTACAATTTTGTTTAAAAAATAATAAAAAAATTGATAAAAAATTTTAAAAATTCAAATTATAATTTTGAAACTTCAATATTTTAGATAACTCAACGTTCTTAATGGTACCAAGTCCCTATTAAAAAATTATTTACATTTCCATACTCAAATTTTATAAAAATATTTCACCAGATTATAACCAAAAAAAAATTCAACATCTCCCTATTAAAAAAATGCTTTACATTTCCATACTCAAATTTCATAAGAATATTTCACCGGATTATGACCAAAAAAAATCACCATCCGACCTAAATTGTGACCTCCTAAACAAAACACTTAAAAAAATCATAATTTCAAATAATTTCATCTCATCCCCAATGGAGTACATCCCAAATTATCATCCACATTAAATGTGGGGTATGCCTTAGCGGGTGTGTGGTTGAGGTGAGGAAGAAAAAATTTGAGAGAGATTCGCGATGAGATAACGAAAATATAAAAGCCAATGAGAACTGGCCACGACATGCTGGGTTTTATCCTCATTCCACAACTCATATCCTCACAATCTGAACAAACATCCAACCTCTCCTGGTATACTCCGACCTCCTCGGCACCTCGGCATTCACCGGCAGCAATGGCGATGACAATGGCGATGGCAGGAATATCAACATACGTTCCCACGGGACTGGCCAAGCCTCTGCGAACGCCCAAGAACCCGGCGACCTCCCTGTCGACCACGTTCAACGTACCCCACTGCAAACCCCGAACAGTGTGCTCCGCCTCGGAAGAGAAAAACAAGAACCAGAGCAACAACAAGTCGTCGAATGCGTTCGCCAACATATCCACGGCTCTGGCTCTGGCGGCGGTGATGGCGGCGGCTCCCGTGGTGGCGCCGTCGGAGGCGCGCGCCGACATCTCGGGGCTGACCCTGTGCAAGGATTCGAAGGCGTTCGCGAAGCGGGAGAAGCAGTCGCTGAAGAAGCTGGAGAACAGCCTGAAGCCGTACGCCGCCGACAGCGCGCCGGCACTGGCCATCAAGGCGTCCATCGAGAAGACGCAGAAGCGGTTCGACAACTACAAGAGCGGGGGCCTGCTGTGCGGCACCGACGGGCTGCCGCACTTGGTGGTGAACGGTGACCAGGCGCACTGGGGCGAGTTCATCCTCCCGGGCGTCGGATTCCTCTACGTCGCCGGCTGGATCGGATGGGTGGGCCGCAGCTATTTGATCGCCATCAGGCGCGACAAAAAACCCACCCAGAAAGAAATCGTCATCGACGTTCCCACCGCTTCCAGGGTTCTGTGGAGAGGAATCATTTGGCCTCTTGCTGCTCTCAACGAGGTCAGGAGCGGAACCCTCACCGAAGATGACGCGAATATTACTGTTTCTCCCCGCTAGATTTTGGCCCACATTTACAGATTAAATCAAAACTCAGGTATGTATCATTGTATGTGTGATCTTCGTTGGGTTTTTTTGTTTTTTTTTTAAATTAGCGCTGCCTTGGTTTTGTTTGGTTTGCATGATGGAAAATTCTTTGTACCTTTTCTATGGCAGATGTCTTCATATTTTCCTCTGTAACTGCAATTTTACTTTGGCGATCTTCTAAGAAACGGCCACTGAATTGATGGAACTTGTTTTGATTTGTATTGTGTATATTGTCTTCTGCGGTCTTCCAAACGTGATCCGCCTTGAAGGTTAATCCTGTGTTGATATAAGGTGTCATATCATGAATACAGGACTGCCCATTTCTCCATTACAGTTCAGTCATACTTACGTGTAACAGAGCATATTTGCAGACATTTGCACATTGGTTTTGTATTCTTACAAAAATGGCGATATTGCTTTCACAAATTGGATTTACTTGATATGTCTGCGCACACAATTATTCTCTCTTTCTCTCTTTTTTTTGCATTGAGAATTAGGATATATCTATGAATGAGAGAGATTAATTGTGTATACAGGTAAAGAGGATTATGAAATTTAAGAATTGATTTTGTATCTAGTTATTTAAAAATTGATTATCCATTTAGTTAATTATATGTATAATTATGGGTTGATTTTATTGATAAAGTATAAAAAGATTATGAAATTTAAGAATTCTACGAACAATTGGGGGATAAGAGGAGTTTTTATTTTTAAGGCTTTGGTTTTTTTTTATTTATTATCATTGATTCTTTCAATATTTTCATTTCCTTAATTATTTTGTTTATATCTTCAATTTCTTAATTATTTTGTTTATAGTTAGGTTAAAACCTTTCCAAAACACCCAAAACTTGACTTGATTATCAGTGGTCAATTCTAGGCTCCTAGTATAGCTATATTTTTTTTATTCTTAGTTCCCATGGATTACCCCTCTTACTCTTGCCACCCCTATTATGTGCAGATTTTATACTATTGCAACCCCTATTAAGTGCAGATTTTATTGATGAAGTATTTCTGTTAGTACTGTTATATTATATATGGTAATATATGTATTTTTTGAACTTTTTTAATATGTATATTTTGGAACTGGTTTTAAATTTCAATTTAATTATCAAAATTTGGTGAATGATAAGCATTTAATTTTTATTAAATATCTATAGGATATTTTTAGTAATATTTAGTATAGACGGTTGAGATTAAAGATAATTATGTAATTT